>CAAKMY010061215.1:0-23317 GCA_901111285.1 Corrigiola litoralis
AATAATATTATGATATAGCATATAATAACTGACCGTGCGAAGCACGGGATGCTATCTAGTTTTCTAAATTTATGGACCCCAAACGAGACTGTACATCTTTGCTTCAGTTTTTACCAAAATTTGTCACAACACAGACATTCGAAAAGGGCAGTGTGGTGGTCAGGGGAATTAAACATCAATACATGATGGAATCTTTAAGCAGAATTCCTTTGGAAACAAAATCCAGTAGCTGGCTTGGATCAATATGCCATACCAATGTCCTCACCATTTCAAGCCCTTTAATGATGATACACGACAGAAAAATTGTCGACCGGAACCACTAGAGTCAATTCCTGCATTAAGCTCGTGTAAAATCCATGTTGTAGCATGATGGATTGCACGGAAATGGGCAGTCAACTAGTTTCTGATGCTCCCGGTTGAAGTACCAGTCACCTACAGCCTCCGCAATTGTCTTTATTCAAGGGGAAAAAGGTGTGTATCAGTCTATCACAGTGGTAAAACATCACGAGAGTATCAGGATTAGAAAACAACCAAATCACATTTTACGTAATTTGGACACTGGAACGACTAGGAAATAGGTATCTGACTCAGAAAATTTGATCAACCATACGAAAGGTGAAAACATTTAGGGTAAATAGCTCGATTGGACAGGTAATCATGAAACCTTAGCATTGCAATGTCTTAGAAGAGAAAAAATAATAGTGGTAAGAGTAGAATGATGTAGATAGGTATCCAAGTAAACCAACTTCTTTACAACCAAAACGTCACAAGAAATCCCTTACCTTATTATCAAGTTTCGGAGAGATCGGCCCATGCCAAGTGTCCATCCAGGTTTGACAGTGAATAAAGCAAGAATTTATGAACATCCCTCTTTCCGTATTTTTAGCAAATTCACGAAGTTCATTTAGCAAAGAGGTCCTGAAACCTGTGCAAATTACAGCAGAATATATTTAGGAAAATGAGGAATAAGACAATATGACATGCACCGACAAAAAAGAAAGATAGACTAAATAAAAAGCACCCCTCAAGCTTGAGGTGACTCTTATCACAAAATTTAACATCTATATGAGGAAATAGGCTTTTGAGATGATATTACCTGGTAACAGAGAAATATTTTAAAAATGCACTTTGGCCAATTAGAATATATCAGGAAGCACCCCAAATATATCAATGTAACTTGAGACACGTAGGAAAAGGAAATAAATCGGAGAGCAAAACGACTTGAATGCATGTAGAAGCAGCAAAGAGCAATAGCTAGAATCTGTACATATTACATAGCACATCAACACTAAACAAGCACAAAAAATCTAGCAACAAACACAAGCATTCTGAGACTGGAATGTACAGCAAAAATGCAGTAAATATAAACAAAACATCCAATTATAAAATTGCATATTGACAGCAGGATAATCTTTCTGCTCATGAAATCATAACAGTTTCAGACTCGAAAGTAGACATCAAGAAGTGTTATCAGCTAAACAAACAAGCAATGAAAATATAGAGGGGGGGGGGGGGGGGAAGGGAGTGAAAATACAAGGTAGAACTAACTTAGAACCCTCTTCGCTCTTTGTTGTCATGCATCTTCTTTTCAGATTTACTGTCATATACCGAGAATTATTATATGTTACACGAAAAGATGTTCAAACTGTTACAAACTTTCCCCTATTTACAAATATTGACATGCTCTACTATAAACGAAACTAACAATCTTGTATTTCGGATGGAGTACTTTAAAGATGATGTTTTTCGCAGTTTAAAAATGATTTTATAATGCATAAATGTCAAAGGAAAAGAAGAACGGAAAATTTACATAATAACATTTTATGTAATTTATCTTTTCGTGTAACATTTGGAGCTTCTTGTGAGTGAGTTCAATTATGCTCAGTTTAAAATTTTAAAGTCCATTTGTCTGTCCTCATTCCACTATGAAACTATATAGCTGAATAAACATATAGAGTTATAAAACCGTCACCTACATTAGGCTACATACCCTATAATGTTGTGGAAGATATAGTTTACTTAAAACTTTAAGGGAAGTTTATAGAAGAAACCTATTCCTATAGCAAACAACAATTTCTGACATTCATGTAATCACTAGTTTATTGGCCTGACCCGTGCCCATCATTTTGTATATTTTTTTTAGAACGTAATAGCTGGAGTTTGTTTTCAGAGGATTTATTGTAGATTGTTTACGTTCGAAGGCCTCCTCGTGCTAAGCCAACATAGTTTCAATAATTAAATCGAGGGATTACAACTCTTTTCCATATCAATTTCCCTAAAGGTATACACTCCTACATAGACAAATTATGATTTTTCCTATTTTACTATGTCTCATTCTAAAAGAAAAATCAAAATTCCCCATCTTCTCCTATCTATCTTAATATTTGCATTTACGTTGACCTATCTGTAGATAAAGCTATCAAATCGGAAGCTGGGTTAGTAGTTAAGCACCAATGTGAAAATTTACAGGCTTATAAAGTTAGCTACTGTTTATTTCTACACCTATTTTGCATATTGGCACACCCTTATATATGTTTGTACCATGGAATTAGAATATCTAACTCAACCTTATGGGGGAAAATCTATTTTAAGATGTGAGATTGTGAGAATAGACAAATAGTGTAAAGATACACCTTAAATTTTTTTCGATCGACAGATAGTGGATAATATAACCTATAAATAAGCAACTTCGTTTAAGTAAAGCTTAATACCATGAAAACGATAAGATCTTCCAAACTTTCACGGTATAAGATTTACTTTAATTATTGTATTATTATCGAAAACTAATAACGTTAAAAAAATATATAATAACCTAGGAGAAATTATAATCGGAATATGGTTGAATGGTTGAATGCTAGTATGACAACTAAAGTAAGAGGAATCTAAAAATAGAAAACACAATGATTAATTCAAATGAATTGAATAAGCTTTCTATATATTTTGATTAAAAATAAAGAGCGAGAAGAACACAACTTATTAATTATGTTCTTATGTGCAAGTAGGTGTCTGTTTTGTAAGCCAAATTTAAAACATGTTGTAATTAGAAACACAGCTGAAAACAATATGGTACGGTTAACTATAAGAGTAATACATGGGTCACACGATTTACTTATAAATTATTGTTAAATGTATGAGTTGTTAAGATAGAATAATGTGTGATTATAAGAATAAAAAAAAAAAAAAGATATTTCAAAATGCCCATATCAATTTTTGAAAGTCCACATTTTTATCAAAAATTGTAGAATACATGCAGAATTTTTGGAAGAACATTGACTTTTCTAAGTATGTAAGTTGTAATAATGTCAAATTTCCAATAGAGTAACATAGAAAAAGCATGAAGTGTTTTACAAAATGGAAAGTAATGACTTGTATCTTATGTAAAATTATAATATTTACTTATCATTGAAAGACATACCAAAGTAATGATACATAGTACGAACTAGCTTGTGTCAAAAATATAAAATATTGATCTAACAGATTATAAAATTATATGGAAAATTCACGTGGTACCCATGAACTTTAACTTAATACACGTGGTACCCCTGCTTTTAACTTTGCACACATGGTATCCCTGAACTTTCAAAGTAGTGCACATGACAATCCTCTTCAAACGGCTCTTAACTTTCCCGTTAGTTAGTGGTGACATGTAAATTTTCAAAAAAGAAGATGATGTGTAATTTATTGATGACGGGTCATATTTCAAAAAAATAATTTTTCTTTTTTTTTTTTAATTTTTTTGCTGAATGACGTGGAAACCGACATTTTGTGCACATGGTACCCTCCAATTTTAGGATAACACACACGATACCTCTTTATTTGAATTATAATGGTATTTTGTACTACCCTATTCCTAAATTATTCAACCCTAAACCCACATCCTAAAAACCCTAAACCCTAAAAATTAAAAATCATAGATCCTTAAGCATATACTGAGAAACCCTAATTCCTAAACCCCAAACCTAAATCAATAAAACCAAAACTCTAACAACCCTAATATAAACCCTAAAATCAAACAATCCCTAAATTTGAACCTTAAAACTAAACAATCTTAACAAACCTAAGTCCTAAACCCAAAACTTTAACAATCTTAAACCCGAAAATTCATACCATAAACCTTACAACCTAACCTTAAAACCCTAAATCCTAAACCCTATATGCTAAAAGATAACCCTTACACTCTGTATTTAGGGTTGTTAGGGTATATAGTTTGAACTTTGGGTTTTGGCTTTAGGTTTTTTAAGGTTTTTAGAATTTAGGGTTTAAAATTTAGGGTTGTTAGGTTTTTGGGTTTAGAAATTAGGTTTTTTAGAGTTTTCGATTTATTGATTTAGGTTTGAGGTTTAGGAATTAGGCTGGGTTTCTTGGAATATTTTAGGGTTTATGATTGTTAGGTTTAGGGTAGGTTTATAGATTTAGGGTTGTGGGTTTAGGGTAGGAATTAGGGTGTAGTAATTAGGGTAGCACAAAGTAGCTTTTAGAATATTTAAATACTAGTATGGGTGTCCGGCGTTGCCCGGGTTTCATAGTTTTAATCTCTGTTTAATTAGATATATGAGATGAACTACCAAAATTTGAAAAATTTAGAAAAGGTGAAAACCCGATACGAATGATCCTAATCTAAACCCGATACGAATGATCCTAATCCAAACACGATGTGAATACCCGATACGAATGACCCTAATATAAACTTGACATGAAAACTATATATGAAATAATATATGAAAAAGGTCTTATAACCTTCTTTATAAGTACAATATCCTACAAAAATTTATACAATTTGATAGTAAAATAATAGAAAAGTGAAATTATATAGAAATCTACGCCAAACAAAAAGGTCTCATAGTTAAGGTAATAACTAATTTTGTAGTGATGAACATATGCATTGAGGTCAACCAAACCAATTTATAATGAAAAAACTTAATATATAAAAGAAACTTTAACCTTTTACCATGAGGCTGATTGATAAATCGGTAAATCAAAGAATAAAGATATAAACGAAACGGTTAATTCTACTTATACACTTAACATAGATGCATTATACAAACACAACCCATCAGAGCACCATAAAATAACTCACTTGAAACATCGAATAAATTATTGCAAAATAAGAACAAAAATTGAATTAAATTGGAAACAAAAGAGAAACGTACCATGAGTATTGTGATTCTCCTGAGTGTCGTTTTCTTTCACTATGATCTATGAATATTAGTTATTTATATATATAGTGTTTAAGGACTACTCTTGATATCCTATTCCTTTTATGATTAGTTGTAGTTTTTTTTTTTATGAATCATGGAGTCTACAGTATCCCAAAAGTACATGAAGATCTTAAGAGTAGATGAAGACTTTCCTGAGAGAAGTAGTGTACAACTAAAATTTTTGAATATTTACATTAAAGACTCATTATTTAATATCATTATGCTGTTTTAAAATTGGGGGTTCTGTATTTAAAGACTTCTTGAAAAATTGGAGTCTGTTTAAAGCCCTGAAATTCTTCTGCTTTATATATTAACTATTAGATAGGGGTACCATGTGCATTACCTTAAAGTTGGAGGGTACCATGTGCACAAAATGTTTACTGCCACGTCATTTAGCATAAAAGATGAAAAAAAAAAGAATTTCTTTATATATTTTTTTTAAATAATTTTTTTAAACAAGATATGTCATCAATAAATTACACATCATCATTATCCTTTTTAAAAATTGACACATCACCACTCATTAACAACAAAGTAAACAACCGTTTGGTGAGAGGTACCACGTGCACCGCTTCGAAAGTTTAGGGGTACCATGTACGCAAAGTTAAAACGAGGGTACCACGTGCATTAAGTCAAACTTCAGGGATCGCACACGAATTTTCCGAAAATTACACTATAGGACAATGCTATTGATATGTGTAAAGTAATTTTTTTCAACATTGGAAGACATGCAAAATTAATCATATATAGCATTACTTATGGATTTGACGAAAATATATGACAAAAATGGATCTAGAAAGAAAAATATTAGAGTTAGAATGAGTGAAAAATTTCTCCAATTTACGAAAATAAATATTCATATATGAGATATTATTTTCCCCCTCCCCTCGTTTTTCTATTGAACCTTCAAAAGGATAAGAATTTACCTGTGAGAAATGGATCTAGTATTAAAGTGTATTTTATGGTCAATCTAATGATTTACAATAATACTTTTTTCATCTACGAACATCTATATAGAGAATAATATTTCAAGACTTTTTGGGTTCCCTATTTATACCAAAATTGATAACCAACTGAATTGAGATTATGATACTTAGTCTCCTAATGCTATTCCAATTACATGCATCCTACTTGACTATTATATTTACAGCCTTTTAGATAGAATTTGGCTTCTTTTAATATTGTGAAATTAGTATTCTAATATTTTTGAACTCTTGCTATATAATTAGTCAACCAATAGAAACATTTGCAATTCTATTCACTTGGTTTCTACTTTTAATACACAAAATAGAAGATAGATAGTCATAGACAGCTGTCAATCAAAAAGTATCTCAAGCATATCATATATAGGTGTTTTCACTACCTTGTAGTATACCCATCTGATGGGAACCACATTTCTCAATACTTAATCTGCATGTTCGCCAGTCGCCAAAGAGATCTGATTTTGCCGGTACCAAGACATTTTGTATCTACAAATACGAGTCCAGTCATTATCAGCAATATAATATATAACTAAAATAGAGTAGAACTGGCAATCACGAAACTTCACCTGCCAAAAATCATATGCTGGGTTGACAAGAAAAATCGGGGTCCTTATGCTTCTAATGATTTGTTGGGGGAAGAAGCACTAACAAAATCATGCAAAACAAGTCATGGCCAACAGTTAGTATAGTTGGCTGAAAAAAGGTGCTTGCATCAGTGAAGGCAACCATAGAAGAAAAGAAAGTATCACTTACCATTGACGGATTCATTTTAGCAACACAATCTCTAGGTAAACTCTTCGCTACACCCTAACAAGAAGTAGAGAAAATCCATCATTAATCACCTATCTGGACTTGGAATATGATTACATTATTGGAATAATGTAACAAAAAATAATGTCCAAAAGAAACAAAGCCGTGATGCAATAAAGATGAATGAAACATCCGTGTTTTGTCTCAATTTCATGGGAAGGGAGATACTCAAAGAAAACATGCAAACCCACACAAAACATGCATTTTTTTGGGGGTGTGAAGTAGGGCAGAGCAGGACTATTTGAAAATCCGAACATCCGACAATCCGATTCGATATTTGATCCGATTTTTAGGATATCCGATCCGAAATTTATCCGATAGTTCGGATCAGATATCGGATACGGATACAAATATTAATATTGTATAGATCGGATATCCGATATCCGAATAATATCCTAATAGTAATCGGATACGGATATCCGATATCCGACTAATTATTTGACATAGTATCCGAAATATTGAAAAAATGGGCAGAAGGTCTGTGTACTTGTGTTTGTATAATAGCAGCTGAATATGTTGTTCATCTGTTTTTCAAGTGTGGATTCGCACAGAAGGTCTGGCAAGGCATCAAAATATGGTTAGGTTTCAGTGTTGTTGCAAAGTCTCTTGGGTGGTTGAAAAGACATAGAAGATGTGACCTTCTAGCTACGGTTTATAGCATAGGAGGGGAAAGAAATTTGAGGTTGTTTGCGGAGAAAAACAGGTCTGCCGAACACTCGAATAGGTCATTAAGGCTGTTAAGAATGATGTTTGTATAAGGATGATGAACTGTAAATCTGATCTTTCGGATTTTCAGAAAACTAGCAATCTTTTGTAATTGGCTCTGTGAGTTTTAGTTTCTAGTTTCCTGGTAGCTGTAGTACTTCCTTTAGTTGGCTTGCTTTTTGTCAGGATCAAGTGTAATTCCTTGTTTTGGTAAAACGGAAACTTTTACTTGATTTATTAAAAAAAGAAAAAAGAAAAAAAAAGAAAGATACTCTGACTCTTTTCTTATATTGGAGGATATCAAAAACTCTATATGAGAAGTTACAAATATTGATTAGGCTTCCAGATTTCCAGGACTTAAAAAGGATTTTTTTTTCTCCCATAAATTGCAAAATAAAGTAGTGTTACTGGAACATCCTGACACAAAGTAAAGAAAATCCAGGCCAGGCTATCTAACACGACTCGCTTACTTCAGCCCCCAGTTGTGTGTGTTACTCATTAGGTATAATGGAGACTTTATCATCTATGTTGATGAAACTTGTCAAACGGTGTCCAAGACGAGTAGCGATCCAAGGATCCGATATACTCGAAATTGCGAGGCCATGGATAATCTAAGATTAATAGATCATGAGCCTAACCTTGAATGTCATATCACAGGAGCGTTGTATCGAAGACGAGAATCCTTTCAGTATGAATATGACTATCCAGATAATAATGTGACAAAAATGGCTCTATAAGAACTACACGAAGTGGCGTAGGATAACACAGAAAATGAACAATTGAAAAGGTTGGCTGTAGCCATTAACTTAATTTTTTACAGATGGTATTTAGTACGGAAAAGTCTTACATGAAGATTGACCACATTTTGATAAAACAACTGCATGGTGCGCCTACCGCTTATATCCTTCCTAAAAAAACCAAAAGTATAGTGCATCAAACACAAAATCCAGACCAGTTTATAGTAGTACAAAATGAATCAACACAGAATCTGATAACATCTGCTTTAGAAAACTTTTGCAGGATCTTCAGCGCATTTAGCAAAATCTGGATTCTGATAAATTTTTTTAGGGTCCCAATTTTATGAAAATTTAATTCAAGAGGCATAAGAAACAAAATATAGGATATACGACAATGTGTGTGGTCCCCACGTGTCTCAGAGAGCTTTAACTGCCGGTTTCTACACTATCTCCAGCTGATAGGTCCACTCGTTCTCGAGCACTATAGGATATATGGTCTAAGAAATCTTATTTGCTGGGACAGCTCCAAAAAGATCCAACGCTCACATTGCCGTTCAATTTGGTAGATTCACATGATCTTAATTTTAAATTCAGGATTGACTTGGGTCAGATATATGCTAAATTGACACTAGCTCATCTGTAGTAACTTGTGTAATCTTCAACTAGGAGGACTCCTTGTCCTTTTTTATAGCTAATATTTAACGATAATTTATATATTTTCTATTAAAAAAACAAATATGATGATGTGACTCTCTACGAGAGGCAACAAATTTGTGGTAATTCTGAACAAGTGATCGCGAGTAATGATAAGGTTAAGACATGCTTCGCCAACAAGAGGCTTATACCAATGACATTCATGATGCATCTGTCCAGCCAGTCACATCTCAGAAAGCATACGGGAACATAAGTTCTACAAAAAGAGACTTTGAAACTTTAGAAGATGATAACTGTAAGGATGGACTAGCATGACCATGGGAAAATCCTTGAACAGGATGGAATGGCACCTACACACAAGACTAAAGAGCCAATCCAGACACACCTTTCAGAGTGACATGGGAGAGTTCCTAAAATTGGTGCCAAGGCTGATCGGCTGCTGCCTACTCAAATCAGGTTGTGGATTAGAATATTTATGTTAATGGTGTGCTACAGCTAATGGGATATACCTACCACGGAACTGCTTCTTTAGCAAGTTGGAAGCATATTACTTGGAAATCAGGAGCAAAATGAATGGAGGACACAAGTCCACATATGACGGGTTATAGTTTGTCTGTCCAATGCGAAAGGAATTAAGATAGGCTCCAAAAATCTATTCAAGGAAGAAAAAAATGGAACATAATTACAGAATCTGAATTCAAGTATTATTTATGAAGGCTGCAGCCGAAAGAAATGCTTACTCAATAAAAATTGATGAATTTTCTAAGCTTCTACCATCCCCTTTTTTAAATTTTGGTACAAATTTAACCTCTCATTGTGCAGAATGAACACCCCTGCACCCAAAAATGCATGCACGTCTAACTTATTGAACTACATCACTCCAATGGCAAGTATACTCTATGGCTTCCTAGGTGGTAGAAGTTCCAGCAAAATAAGGCCTCAACAAACAAGGTCTAAGCGGGACAATAGGGAAGAAATACACTTGCATCGCCTCTCTGGACATGTCTTCTCCTTTCCAACCTTCCACACACTTGCACCTTCCTCTCCCTATTTGGATGCACTTTACAACAACTAATGGCTTCAGCCTTCAGTCCTTCAAACTTTTCTTTAATGAAGGAGGAGCTGTCCATTCACTCAGAAAGGATATTTTGTACGATAAGGAAAAAGATTAGAGAAACACTTAAGATGGTTGTGCCGAAAACCATAGTAGGTTTTTGAGACTTTTAGCTTCTCCTGCACTGGCTTAAACAAGTACTGATAAGATTTTTAGGAGGATTTTGGTTTGATAACCAACCGATGAGAATTTCATAAAATAGCTTCTCGTGATTGGACAGACGGCCATCATGTTAATTATACGGTGGAAGATGGTCTCTTAGTCATACTCCAAGGTAGCACTAGATAATGTGGTCAGCAGGGTGGTAAGGAATAGTGGTGAGTGTTTGATGAATTGCAAACTACTGGATCTTGTGAGCGTTATACTGACATGGGCTCGGGTAGTCAGACACTCAGGCTAGAAAAAACAGCTGCTTCCTGAATGGCAAGGAGGCATGGGCTGAACCATAGCCAAGACCGCTGTACCTATTCTTGTCATATAGAGATTTTGTCACATCCTCGTAGAGAATGGCTAGTGTCTGCCAATAATCAAGAGCACATGCTTGTGAAGAAGCGTTAAAACAAACATAGCAAGGAACAAGAGATCAATAATAGATGAGCATGCAGTGGACAGTGACAAAACGAGTGAGCCGGCTCATGAATCTGAGTCCGTAGATGCACGTGTGTGCAAAGTTATGTATGTGAAGCATTGACGCTATGTAAAGAATGTTATTTAACGCCCTAATGAGTTTAAGCTGTTTTCCAATCAACATTTTTGGTGATCGGGCAACACCTTGGATCCTAGTTGTGTAGGAAACTGGGGAACAAATTGTACAGCTAAGCTTCTCAATAACTAAGGAACACATGCCACAAAGCTAAGAATCAAACTATGTAAAGAATGTTATTTAATGCCCTAATGAGTTTAAGCTGTTTTCCAATCAACATTTTTGGTGATCGGGCAACACCTTGGATCCTAGTTGTGTAGGAAACTGGGGAACAAATTGTAAAGCTAAGCTTCTCAATAACTAAGGAAGACATGCCACAAATCTAAGAATCAAACTGCCAATCTCTAACTTCATGTTTCACCTGTTGTGGGTCAGGATACTAAAGACCTGAATGGTAAACGAGGATGTAATCTTAGAAACATTTAAACCGCAACAAAATTGTTTTATGTAGACATTAACTTTAAAAGCAGAAAAAGTGTGATTTTTTCAATAACAATAGAGGATATCAAGGAAGCATACTCATCAAGGAAAAAACTCGCATCAGCAAGACACTTCACAACAGCAGCTTTTGGCAACTTTTCACGGAAATCATCACAGTGTATCATAGTAGCAAGCCCACCAGCAGAGCATCCTGAAAGAAGAGCCTGTGAGATTATGAAATGTAACAGTAAGAAACTGTTTAATTATTCATTAAAAAGACCTCGAAGGAGCTCTTCAGTGTGCAAATAAGTTGTTTACAAAGAAGGAACAAGAAAGTAAATTGACCCATAACACAGTCTAAGTGCAATAACCATTGAATCTGAAACAAATACCAATTGTTACTGTAAGAAACTACAAATTCCCGTCAAGAAAAACTCAAGGGGCTATTCAGTGTACATAACAGTGGTATTCAAACAAATAACAAGAAAGAATGATGAGCAGTGAAAGAAAAAGGAGAAAAGCCAGCTCGAAGAAAGTGGACAAAGATTAAGTGCAATAACTATTCCATCTGGATGAATTTGAAGAGGCAGGGAGAGCAAGCAAAGGATCAAAGGAGCCAGAAAACATGGAAGGATAATATCTTCTTGCTCCCTCCATACACCAACCCCCAAAAAAAAAGTGGAAAAAAAGAAGATACTCTCAGATAGCAAATATTGTTAGATATCAATGATTCTGTTAAGAGGAGTATTAGAAATTGGCTTAATATTCCAAGAAGAAAAGTATGCAAGCTGGAAGAAAACTCTTGCTAGCCAAGTTATTTATGTTGACTTTAGAAACGAGAAATAGAGGCCCTTAGGGTGCATCCAAGAGCATTATAGAAGATGGAAATGTTAATCTGGTGGTCCACAGCCATATGATCATGGAACTCGGGAAAAGTTCATTTTGCCACCATATGCACGAGACGAGGACAAATGCCAACTTTGTTTTATACAAGAGCATTCTGAAGTTACACCTGGAAATGTTAACCAAGTGAAGAGTTCTGTTTTCACCGATACCATTACAGGTTTGGCTTTTGCCACTGGAGCTGCAAATGCGATTGTGTCATAGCCACAGAGGATACTCTGTTGCGGCATTGTATTTGTCAGTTGGTGAGTTTCACTAGCTTTGAGAACTGCAATGGTTTTTTTATTTCTGTAAGAGAATAATAGTATTATAAAGCAGACAAGGGAGGACAAGAAGTCCTCTAAAATGTATATTACACGTGGGATCGTTTCCTTCTAACAAAGGTAAATGGAGTCCACTTATAAAAGCCAGCAGCTCTCTCCAAAGGAAAGCTTAAAAATAACGCAATCCAAAGGGTGAACTACTCCTGTATATATACAGGAATTAACTTTAGCCCAAAAGCAAAGGCAATCCAAAGAGTGAGCTACTCCTGTATATATACAATAATTAACTTTAGGCCAAATGCACTAGCAAGTGTAGCATACGTCCAAAGCAAAGTCCCTTCTTTGGTAGTACTAAATCCCTCAAACTCATTGAACACTTTTTAAAACAAGTTAGAGCTTGCATCTCCATCTTCAGCCCACCAGACATTCACTTAATGATCCGGGCGCTGCTTCTCTCATTAGAGAAACTCCTCTAAGTCATTCTGAAGATGAAGCCTTACTAGAAAAAAAAAAGCTGTCCCCTGCCCACCTTCACTGATCTCCAAATCAACATAAAATTACTCCAGGGATCTTATTCTTCCTTGCACCCACATCCCCAAAAACCACCTTGTTCTACATGTTGGGTTGCTCTTTAACAAGCTTTCATTAAACGGAAACCATACCACCCCAAACCTTGAACTACAGACCCCCAATAAGCTATCCTCTTCACAAAATCACAGTGAGTCACAATATTCTCAAAGCAAAAACACTTGGGAGCCCATTCAATCAGATAAGACAAGCTTATCAAAGAAAACTGATCTGAACAGGCCGTGGAGGCTCTGAATTATGGCAGCAAATTCATCCCAACTGCATTATACATGAAATACGATCCAGACACAAAGAAGTTTGTCTCTGGCAAGCACCAAACAAAGCAAACTGGCCTTTGACCAAACGCAACACAAAAAGTGTGTGATCCTGAACAGGGGGGGGGGGGGGCATTATGGCGATGGAAGGCACGCGTGAACCATATCTTTCCTCGGATGATGCACCACATTAAAATCACCCCCTACAATCCACCTGGAGAGCATAAACCAACTAAAGCATGAAGTTCCTCCCGATAAGTTAGTAGTGTTATAATCCTACTGTGCGAGAAATTCAAGGTACCAGGACCAGATACTTGAGGGACCATGGTAAGCATCAAAGTTGGATTGCATCTGCAAATGGAGAACAGAGATACACAGTCTGGCACAAAAATCCATGAACAACATGGTACAAATACGAGGAAGCAGTGAGGAATAAAAGTGTATTCAGGAACAGATGTCAACAATTTATTATTAGTATTTATTGTTACTGTTTTACAAGAATAAAACATCAGAACTTTAATCCTAAAATGAATCATCATTTTACAATCCAAATATTTTCAAAACAGATTTGCAAAAATAAAACAAAAAGTATGAAAATAAAAGAGATTAGACACTCTCCTCAACATTAACTCCTCTCCACTTAGCCCTATCCAAAGTTAAATTCTCATCAATCCCAAGAAGCCTCATTCATATCTGAGTAACTCTTACCAACTTCGTCTAGTCTCTTCTACGAGTATTCACATAATATCTATTTATTATTTTCATGACAAATGTTAACTCATTTTCCCTACCTATAAAGCCAACATTCCAGTTCCCAAAACGCAACTAGCTTCTTTGCCGCATGTGTCCGAAATGCAGGGACCCTTGTTCATTCGACACCAAATCCAGGCGCTAAGGTGGCACACCGCTTCCATTCCACGACCTAGCAACCCTTGCATACTTTCCACTACACCCGACTGTAGTACAAAAGGCCCCAATGATATCCATATTTTGATTCATGTCCATGTTGTGTGACTAGTGTTACATGAAGCATAAAATGAAAAATATATCTTTATTTCCACTAAAAGAGAAATGGAAAATATACTTGAATTTTTTGAAGAATAAAATGGAAGGTAAGAACATAACTTTTACCAGCCACGTTAGTTGCATTAATTATTTTTCATGCCGCCATTAGCACTCTATGAAGATAAATGACAAGAACATTCTGTAGCTACATATAACAAATTTAATAGAGGGAGAATACTTTGACAAGTCAAGCATAGATTATGAACAAGATTCCAGATGCTAATTTATTATTTTTTATTTAGGTATATATTAAGTTAAAAAGAAAATTTTATAAAAATAAAATAAGGAAAAGGAATATATGCATTAAATTAGTTCAACAATACTCAAACAGATGAAATCTGAAGATATATATCAAAAAAGTAACATATGATATCCACTCTACCTGTTCAGCACTAGACATTCCTATTGCTAATAGTTCATCCATTAACGCTTCCCAGATAAGCTGACCTCTGAAGAAAAGATTTGTTCCATTCTACACAGGTTGCAATAGGGCAATTAGTCAGACAAAATTTGCGATCATTTTCTCATCATTGAACAATATAATATGTTCATTAACCAAACAGACGGCTGGGTGAAAAGGACTTACATTAAACTCATTATCAGGATGTCCCGCAAACGATGCACCATCACAATAACGTATTTTGACTTTGTTCCAGTTAAAGAAATCTACAATCAATATTGTTCATTCAAAAGACAAATGATTAACAGCTATGCATTTCAAACTCAAAAAAAATCATTGGCTGACTAAATGCAAAAGAGTGTGCATCCAGAGGAACAGTTTAAGTTAAGGATATAAGATTCATATTTTTTAGAACTTCAGTTCAACGGGCCAGAACCACTTGATCAGAGAAGTTGACTAAAATAAACATAAATAACAAGTCTTGTATGAGACCATCTATTTTAAACCGCCTTAAAATGGTCACTGTTTGGCTAAAAATAATCGCTTTTTAACATTGCTGATAAAAAGCGACCAGTTCGATATAGACAGTCTCTTTGATGAATTTGTGAATCATAAATCATCAGGAGTGATCTTGATAAGCTGCTAGTGAGTTTCTTAATTACCTGCTTACTTGCAGAGCAAGAATGGAGGATTATATCAATGAAACCGGAAAGAGAAAAAAAAAGGGGGGGGGGGGGGGGGGGGAATCTAAAAGAATAAATGTTATTGACCATGATCGTATAAAATCTACAGGAAATAATACATATACAAAGGCTATATATTATGTCGTAGAGTGCATCACCAAATCTTAAGGAATCAGATCAGGTCTTAGAGATCTATATTTGAAAGATTAAGAAGTTCAACTATGATTAAATGCAGTGAGGGAAAAAGCAATTAAAGCACAAGTTACCAGGATTCTGAGCTGGGTCATGACTCAAAAGTCCAGAAAAGCGTACTTCTTGTTCCATGTGGTGAGACGAACCTAATGCCGTTGTTTTCCTAAATGAACAGGATCCTACTGAATCGCACCAACCCCCACCCTGCACAATAATAGAAGAAGAAACTTGTAACACTCTCTAAAATACAAGAATTACATAGTCGCTTTTATTATATAAGACATAAGAGAAATATCTTACAGAGTGTCACCGCCGTATTTCGAGAAAGAAAATGCCAGGCGACGCTAAAACTACACACAAACTATTACAACTTGAAATAAACTAATTAAACTTGTACATTCCACAAATATATCACATTCCATTATGCTTCTCACTCTTGCCCATCCCCAAGACCCCAACAACCAAACTTGAAAAACAAAACATGTATAAAATATGAGCCACAAGAGGCACAGTACATTTCTCGCGAACAAGTAAAATTACTCTTTTAATAAATCACTGATCAATCAACAATTTATATCTCTTTTCAAATTTAAATGAAACAAATATATACAAAGAGATATCAAACATTATATTATAATAAATTCGAACACATATTTATGTGAGAGAGAGCACCCAGAGTCTATAGCCCCCAAGGGCTTCTGCCCAAATTTTCATCTTTTTACGAGACCTAAGGTCACATTATGTGCAAACTTTAGACATATGTCTTAGTAATGGGAAGGTCTCACTTACTTCAACTTAAGATTTATCCTTCTCAAAATAGTAATACATTTATGTATACACTAACTTCTTTTGTGAGAATTTTAATTCTAAACCAAAAGGTCACTAAAAATTATAAATCTAATATAAAGTCTAAATATATAAATAAATAGCATGAGGATTGCGTGAGATCATATAAAACATTACAATCGAATAAGGGATCATTTATATAATGAAAAGGCCCAAAATAATTACAAATAGTAAAAAGGGTTACTCAAACCTGTACATATAATGAAAAGGCGTACTCAGAAAGGTACCTTACTAAATGTAGCAGTCTTAACTATTTCATGGCTTTCCTAGGATCATGTCTCGCGTATATATATTGGAGTCTGTCAGCTAGTAATTTTGATGTTGAAACTTAACAAGTACAACCACAAACACATAGTTATATGTAATTATATATAACCATATTTGGCATCATTATTTACAACAAAAGTGGTTCATACCCCCTTATATCACATTGACAACCTCTAACAAGTGAAGTGAAAATGTTACATCATTACCTATATATACATAGTGTACACACATTATTACAAAATACAATCACGTACAATTCATTGTGAGCTAACAAAATGGTTAGTCACTTATTACTACTACCGTATGAGTGCATTGGCACATATATCTAGATGATCATGATAGTTAAAACCATCTCTAGTTGCATCCCGCACTACTAGTATCACCAACATCAAGTCCATTAGGTTCATTAGAGTATTCCAGATATTCATTAGATATTCGTTAGACCTGTGCAATGGGGAGGGTCCCCGTTAAGGACCCGTGACCTATCCCGTTTAAAGCGGGTCACGACCCGCGTCTTTCAATGATGGGTCGGGGCTTCAATGGGTCCGAAAGGGTCATGGCGGGTCAAAATCATGAAAAAATAGCATGAAAAACATCGTGACCGGCAACAACCCGCCACCGACCCGCTTTGGCCCACAAATGCTCCTTTAAGACCAGCCCTGCCCCGGCCATTTCGGATTTGGCCTGGCTAACCCGGCCCAATGAACAAGTCTAATATTCGTTAACATCATCATCAACTAAAAAGTGAACAGCCTACTCGCTTGATGAGGAGAGGTACAACATATGGTCCCTATCAAAGGCCATCGATTCGCCTGCAAGTTCTATAATGGTTCGAGAGCAAAGATTTCTTATGAGTCTTACATAAAAGTACTTTTCATAATTAGGAAACTGTAATATCCATTAAAATAATTAAATAAAATTGTAATATCCCAATTGTTTTCTATTCCCTTCATCTTCTCTTGTCTCATTTTCAGGGAAAAAAAACTTCATAAAAACATAAGAAAATTTCAATAGGTGAAGATAACAAACAACACAAGTTCAGGAAATTTCAGAAAACTTCCAGAAAATGTTAGAATGTCTCAAAAAAACTTCAGACAGGTTCAGAACAATCAGACAAGGTTGGTAAGTTCATGAAATATAGGTGAAGAAAGCAGACTCGTAAGGTGTGCGATTAAAACTCCTCTAATCGATTTTCATAGGCCTCTGTATGATGTATGGATGGATTCTCTACTTGAGAAGGTGAGTATTTAGAGAGAAAATGGTGGAAAAAAGCATTTTACAAAATAGGACAGGGGAGCTTTTCTCGGAGTGAAGCTAGGTGGCCATGAATAGCCGGGGAAGTGCTGCTGTAAGGGGCTGATCAAGTGATCAGTCCCGCATGGTAGAATAAGGAAGTAGGTGGCATTCAATGGAGTCTAACCACTTCCTTCATAGGTAAGCAGCACAATAGACATGATGTTGAATCAAGAGATTAGCTAAACTATCCTAATTTCAGAAGAAAAAAAATTGACTGGTTAGCCAAACAGTGGAACCGGGAAGACCCTCCACATGGAGGGCAATCAAGAAATATGAGAACAGCTCCTAATCCAAACATTTTCTTCTCCTCAACTTAGTTGGTTATAACTTTGATCCAGCCTCCACTTTGGAAACAAAGATAGTGCTGGAAAATTTATGAGGTTACTTCCCAAGAAATTGGGTTCACTTAAAGTAGATAACACTGGAAAAAAGTCCTTCTGGATTGTGTTTGTAATGCAGAGCTATGCTTCTCTGACTCGGGCATACAGATCTGATCTGATATGGGATCCAAGGATCTGATCCTTCAGATTCCAAATATGGGAACTCATGTTAAAGGATATGGGGACTCGGTCAAAGGGTGCCAGCAAATCAAATTATTAAAAGATTGGGTATACAATGGATACATTTTATAAGAATGGTAAACAAGTATTCTTCATTTCTTAACAGATCCTCATGGAGAATTACGATGAAAGAGAAAGAGCATATAAATGGAGGCCGAGTAGATGCGAAAAAAATCCTTCTTTCCTCCTTTGTCTATCATTTCCTTTCTCTTATTCTCTCTGCATCTGAAACCTATAACCGGTCATTGACATTCATGGCAGTGAAATATTTGGGCTTTGTATCGCCCTACTCACGGTCGACATGGCTGCAATGCAGTATCTGAGAAATACAGGATACGCCACCCAGCAAGCATGTCAAAGTAATGGTGCAGAGTTGACTTATCTCATCATGTCCAGTAAAAGGTTTATAACTCTCAACTATAATCAGATTAGGGCATCTAATTTCAGTTTGAAAATTACGCTAGCAAAGAAATCCAATTATGACAGAGTCAAAAGCAAACTATAAGAACATTCCTGGGAAATAGCCAAGATGACTCAAGTTGATGGAAAAAATTCGTTCTTTCCTACTTTGTTTATTGTTTCCTTTCTCTTTTCTCTCTAGAGCTGAAACCTCTAACCGGTCATTGACATTCATGGCAGTGAAATATTTAGGGTTCGTATTCCCCTACTCACGGCAGACGTGACTGTAATATCATATCCGAGGAATACAGGATATGCCACCCAGCAAGCGGGTCCAAGTAATGAATGCAGAGTAGACTAATCTCATCATGTCCAGTAAAAGGTTCATAGCTCTCAACTATTATCAGATTACGGCATGTAACTTCAGTCTGAAGCTTACATTAGCAAAGAAACCCAATTATGACGCTGTCATAAGCAAAATAAGAACATCCCTGGGAGATAACCCGGATGACTCGAGTGTGTCATGAAACAATAGTTTTGGAGTTCTTAGAAATATTAAATTGTGATTTTCTAACGTGTACCCTTCTACAGATGTTATCAGCCACATATTGCCAGATCACTCATGTCATCATACAATATCATAACTACCTACTCACTCTTAGATAAATTGTTAATGAAAGACCAATGATAAGCATCATAAAACAGGAAAAAAAAAAATTTGAACTTCTCCAGTGATACGTTATCACAACAAGGCTATAAGATTTCCACAATCAAACTCCGAAATCATTGATATGTTCCACAATCAAAGCCCAAAATCAATGTTGGATCTTTGAGTGGGGCCCTGGAAAGTAATTCATAGATTATGCTTAGGGAAGTGGCAAATGTAGAATGTCTAGAAAATGACATCCAACATTAGGGACTTAAAAGTAAGATAGTTAACATAGAAAAGAAGTGAAGATGCAAGGCTTCTAAGACCTTAAAGAGCTCGTGGTAGAGAGACATTATGTTTAAACAAATAAGAGAGTTTCTTGATTATACTTTCTGGTTTTAATGTATGTATTAGCTTATACGCTAACATGAGTGTATATAATAATCATGAAGACATACCAACAGTCTTCGTAAAGACTACGAATAACTCCGAATTCATAAAGGTCTAACACTCTAACTTTTATCTAAGTAATCCATATGAGATCTCAAAGGTATCAACTCTTGAAAATTTCTATGGAATCAGACAATTAGTACTGGCATCACTTTTCCAACAAAGATGAAGTAGTCATATAGTCGTACATCTACACAAGAAGAAGACCCTTTTCTATTTGGCAGCACAAGCCACTTAAAGAAACTGATCAAAAGAACAATATTACCAAACAACTATCGGCCCTCGCCCACCAAATGCAATCTCTAAGTCCCTCAGAAAAGAACCATTCCTGGAGCTCAATTTCAATTTGATCCAAAATCTCGGACGGAGTAAAGATTTATAGTTATAAGGCAACCTTTTACAAGGTTGTATATAAAAGCTCACCCAAAAAGCTTGAAAATTCAATCCATCCTAGCATAGGACCATCCTACCTCACACAGTTTTTTTTTACGCATGTCATGAGGAATATAATGACAATGGCTACATAAACTCTCTTAAAAACATAACATAACACCACCATTTAAAATTCATACCACCATTGTCAAAATAACATGAGCTCAAAAGATGCATCACATCAACAACCAAACACCAATTAAACAACCCATTTTTCTCGAATAAATAACTATCAACTACCATCCATCAGCTAATTTTTAGCAAATATCTTAAGACAACCGCTAATGTACCCGTTGCCCGCTAATGTAATCTGCTACCCGCTATTTGTCAAACAGGGCCATTAGCAAACTACACAATCTATACCATGCTCCCAGGAGCATGTGCTCCCACGTAGATTTTTTGTACCTTTTGACGTTTTTCTTGTACTTTTTCAGAAAAGGTACAAGAGAAACACTAAAAGGTACAAGAAATTAAGGGTGGGAGCACATGCTCCCGGGAGCACCTAATAATTTACCAGCAAACTAGGTACAACCAAATAAAAGTAACAATCTTACCTCAATATGAAGAACCCAATTGGCGGATCCGGAACCGAACCCCTTGCGAAAATGGTACCCAGGCAAACTCCCATCCAAACAAACTGCAAAAACAATTACATCCAAATACTCACTTTTAAGCACAAATTTAAATAAAAAAGAAAAAAAAACCAAGTGAATAAAAAGTAGGAGAAGACTAACAGGCGCCTTTTTGTTTGGCCTTGTGAAGGAGAGTTAATTGGACGAAATCAGAGTGGAGAGTGAAGGTGGAAGGAAGGGTGGTTTCGTACGAGGAACGGAGCGAAATGGCGAAGAGGATGAGTGCGACTGAGCATGCAGCTGCTACAGCGATGGCTTTCTTTGGTATCTTGCGTGTCCACCATTGCACTCCTGTGATCGCCATTTCAGGAGTTCTGGCGGGAGCATCAGCACACGAACTCATCTCTTTACTTTGGGTTAGCTATGTTTTGTTGAGTCTTTTTCTTTGGGAAAAATTGATAAAAATAATCCATATTATGGCCGGTCAAATAAAAATAATCCCTATTATTAAAATATACAAAAATAATCTCTTTTATCTGCTACGTTAACAAAAATAGGCCTGATCCACGAAATTGCATTTTTTGGCCAAAAAACATATGAACTTACAATTATACCCTTTGTCCTTTACCTTCTCCAACCTTAACATTTTCATATTTACCATTTTCGTACCCGCCAGGTCTTCTGCCATGTTCATCCTCCAGTTTAGCTTCCCCGCTCTCTTACCTGCTTGCTTGCATGGTCGTCATCAATTGAAGCTAGAAACCATTTTTTAAGGCTCTAGTCTGTCTTGACATCTTTGTCCAGGATTATTTGATGTTAGCACCAAAAAAATTATAATTTTAGGCTTCCAAACATCCTTTTCTCTTACAAATTTTGAGTTATTTGAAAATTTTGCTACAATTAGTATATAGAGTAAAACATTCAAGCTATTCCAAAGTATATTATAGGGACCTGGACAATATACCTTCCAGTCCATGTACACTTTAACAACACGGAAATTTTTAAGCAGGAATACCGGGCTTTGCCGGCAAGAATGTGTAAAACACCCTACTTCAATGCTTCTCTCCAATTCCTATTCCAGAGAAGAGAGGAAGCAGGCTGGGGGTGGGCTGTGAATTGGAGGAAGAAAGGAAGAGGGAGGGGGCTGATCATGAACTAGACATGGAAGGACGAGGGAGATTGGGGATGAAAATGAAGGTGTTGTGGGAGAGAGATTGGGGAAAGGAATAGCGAAGTGAAGGAAACGAATAAGGGTATCATAGTAAGTTCATTTGTTTTTTGGCCGGAAAATGGAGTTCTGGTGTATCGGGCCTATTTTTGTTGACATAGTTGATAAATGAGATTATTTTTATATATTTCAGTAATAGGGATTAAATATGTTTGACCGGTCATAATAGGGATTATTTTTATTGATTTTTCCTTTTCTTTTTCTATTTCTTTTTCTTTTCTCTTTTTTTTTGTAACACAAGTTATTAGGAACGACGTTCATTTTTATCATAAGAGTAAACGAGCTCTTTATAAGCTAAACTAGTCTTGAAGCCCGTGTGATGCACGGGTCTCGTTTAATGGTCATTTGAATTTGACATTTATTTTATAGACATGTTTATTAGTCCTATTAAGAAACTCGTAAAGTATATTGTAGTTATCTTACTATTCTTATCTGGAAAAATGAACTATATTCCCTTCATCGGATACTTAGTCATTAGGGAATTGTCTTTTTATTTGGTTTTCTAGTCATTTAAATAGGCATTTATTTAAGAAAAATTTAACGGGATTAATCACAACTTTACCTTTTTCACCCATTATTAATCCCAACTTTAGATAATCCCATATTAATCCCAACTTTTAGCCACACATTCTACTGTTGTACCCAGTTGGTCGGGGAAAAAAAAAGGGCATAAGCCAAAAATTATATTTCATTCATGTTTTATGTTGCACGTGTCTCAGTTAATAGTCACTTTTATTAGGGAAATTATTTGAGTTACACTTAAAGTTTCACCATTTTTTTTAAGATACCCCTCACGTTTAAACACTTTCATGATACCCTCCTGGTTGCCTTTTCTCAACTCTTACAGCATTTATCTAACATTGTTAGAGAAAACAATTATTTATGTCGCTAAGCATAACTAACTACTTTTATATGATATGATCTATCAAATTAAATACTCCCTTTG
>CAAKMY010061278.1:0-15946 GCA_901111285.1 Corrigiola litoralis
ATACTCCCTATTGATATGCTAGGTCCCTTTTGGAATACTTCCATAGACACCCAAAACTAACACAAAAAGGGGCCCTAACTTGACGGTAAATGTAGTATTTTCACAAGTTTATTTGAATGTGGGTGAATGTAGGTTTACTCCATCACTATTAGCTAAAAGCCTAAAACGACTTCCCTTGTTTTTCTAAAGCAAATATATTTGTCTCCTTAGTCCCTTGTTTGTGTCATTGTGTGCAATGGGTCTCTCTGTTCATAAATGCAACAGTGGAGCACCTAAGTTCCATGAAGACATCGTAACTGATAAATTAAAACTTCACATTTTCACAATCTGGCCTGTGGTGCTCTTGGATGATCACAGCCACCCATAAGTTCAATCTTTCAGAACTTCACTCTTCCATTTCAGACCTTTGGATAAACATAGAAAGCAAAGTTCCTTATTCATTCCACGAGAGAAGTCAGGAACTCAGGACATGAGATAATGGCCCGGGGATGAGAGAGAGGGGGGGGGGGGAGAGGGGGGAGGAGGAGTCCATCAGCTATTATTTGATATAAAAAAAGCTTCACACTTCAAGGCCCCTGCACAGTAGACTGTTTTATGAAGTACATATAAGCTTTAAGGACACAATAGTTCGTATCAAACAAGGAGATGTCAACCGCTGATAATCTACAGAGTCCACTTGCCTTCACAGCACAACTCTACAACAAAGTTTATGCCTCGCAACTTCCGACTTAAGAGGGAGAAGCATGAAGGAAGCTCTAAACTGATGCATTAGACGATAAAATATATGGTTCCCTCTAAATTTCTCCTCAGGTACCTTCATCGGCTACTTGGACATCTGGACATGGGTATGAACACTTGAAGCCTAACTCTTAGACACTTGAAGTCAAGTCTGAGCGATATGTGATTCGGAATATTACATTGCTCAGATTAATCACTTTCTAAGACTATTATAAAATGGGCCATCCAAGACCTCTGTGTGTTTTTAAAGATACAATGAGACAGGTAGCAAGCGATGTTTCATAAACATCTGACGCTAATACCAAAATAGGTCATTCATGACCTAGAGATTTCACAATGATTACATGCCGCAAGTGATGTTTCACTGAATAACTGAAGCTAAAACTAATAGATTTGGAGAAAGTGCAAGCAAGTCTATTTCTCTGTGAATTCCCATAGTAGATTCAGACATGTGTCTTTAACACCCTCTACCCTACCCCCCACTCTCGATGGGGAAAAAAGGCTACTGGGATTTTGTATCAGGTGAAAGCTGTGGATGAATTGCTTTTACCACTAAGCTCCTACATTGCAAGTCCGTAACCAAGAAAATACACACTTGTCACACAGGTAGATCTTGATTGCTGATATAACGAATATGCATATTTTAGGACCACCAGAAAAGATAATATAATAGAATATGATATGACGTACCTATTTCCATCTGGGTGAAGCTCACACATTTGACCGTCATCTCCAAGTGCCTTTAAATAACCCGATGATGTCAATCCCTGCAAGTGAGAGTAATAAAGTATAAGATGACTCCATAGCCAAGTAATTCCAGTTATGTATCTGTAAACTCGACTTGATAGTACCCTAGGCAATTTAAACAATAACAAGAATTCATAGGACATATTCACAGAATAAAGATAGCAAGCTGTCTAAGAAGAACCCAAAAGGCTATCCAGATGTCACTTGTTACGTTTCTGTAATGAAGTTTATCTTACAAGTTACAATTACAAGGAAAATATTTGATAGCTATTGAAAAGAAAACTAGCTTTATGTCTTTAACCATTGCCTTGGGAAATTACCTGAATAGTAACAACACTATCCATCGACTGGCCCTCACGGGTATCCTGTATGATAACTCTTTGTCCACTGCAGGCAAAACAGCAAGTTGAGACGACTAAACATCAAATGCTAGAAGAGAACCAAAAAACTTAATCCCCCCCCCCCTTTTCCCTGAATCACACACACATTCATATGGGCATGTCGGATGATTAGAGGTAATCTCATAGACCCCATCTCGAGGACACTAAAAGAAGGTATTCCATGTACATTGTGCCGAGCATGCACACAATTAATTTGAAAGCTTGCATTACAAAACCCCATAAAGTTGGTATGCCTCTTCATAAACTACATCCTTGTACAAGTGACATAAATGCTTTCACATTGAATATATCACACATAATTATGTATCCAAAATCATAATCAAGCAAAAGGAAGCCATGCCAGATGGCGAACAACCCGGTTATTATGCAAAGTCTAATTTGTTACAGATGTTCCAGTCTTAATTAGCAGTTTCTTCTCACCTGTGTAACCATGTCTGGTAGTAGAGTTCCTCCAATGGTTGGAAACCTGCAAGGCCAAAGAATTACCAAAATAATTATACCTTCCTCGTCACAAGTCACAACTCTAGTTGATGGCCCATCAGCACAAAGTTTCAGCACCATCATAAGACTTCAGAGCAATTCGATATTTGACATGTGTTTCAATTCATAGGATAAAATCTAAACGAACGCTAACCATCTATCTATTTATTTATTTAAGTCAAACATTAGCACAAGGTTCCAAATTTGACAGATACACAGACATAAAGAACTTCCACCCTGAGAACGTTAACCTCAATTCTATTTTTCTATTTTCTTTTTGAAAATTTTCCAGCACAATTCTTCCCTAATAGATAGAAGGACACTTCTCCAGTTCATTGTAACAGAAATATCAAACTTAAAATCTCATGGATACAATTGGTGGTGTATTAGGTCCTTGTGCCCTGCTCTTTCTCCAGGACAAAATTATCTGAGCTTTTCACTCTTCCGCACATCGCCCTGAACTCCTGAGAACAACCGCCACAGCTGTTTCTCCTCATATTGACATCCTCCGCGTTATTCATCTCACCCAAGCCACTGTCGTCAAAATTAACAACAATTTGATTAACAAGATCTGGCACCATAGCACTGTTTTATCGTGAGTATTAGTGTTTTGTTTGTGGTGGTTTCCACGTAGCAAAAGAACGAATAAGAAGGGCTTCTATCACACCGCCGAAGGTGTACATAAAGCAAGGTTTTGAAGATTCCAACTTTCAAGCATCGTGTTTCAAGTAAAGAGATGGAGCTATACCTTTACATGTGATTCGAAAAGTGGGAAACCTTAGTGGAAAAGACGTGAAGTGCCAAGTTCATGTCTCATGCTTGTCAAGGTGGTGTCAGGTCCAACATTCAAGACACTTATTCATATAGAATTGCTGAATTGGACAAAAATATTGGATCCCTTATTAAAATAAACTCTTTCCGGTCCGTCCCTTAAATAGATTTCTGGTGCCTCCCCTATATTCAAAACAATAAAGTGCGTAACTCCTGTCGACATTTGGTCTTAGTTTTGCATTTTAAACCATTTATATTTGATGGCACAATACAGATGGAGGATGAAAATACCAGTTTGTAAGCATCGTTAACCAGAAACAAAAGAGAGAGCTTTCACTGAGGAACCAACATTTATTCTCCAATCACCCTAAATCGGTATTTTTGCCTAATAGTATGCCATGCCTATTCCTCAAGACTAACAGCTACAAAGTTGCATAGAACTGAACTGGCTAGCGTAGTTGAATTATAAAAACTAAATAATGAATAAAGTAGGAAAGAATAAAGGAGAGAACTTGATTTACCTTGGCTATTAAAAAGTTCGAAAAATGCCTCAAACTTAACAAAGAAGGATGCTAAGATTTCTTCTTTGCGCAGTTGGCAAGCTTTCGAGGTCATTTCTTGCAACCTTTCATTCAAACAAGTAGTCGGTTGCCTATTATCCACATTTACACCTATTCCTGAAAGATAAAATCAATATATTTATATTATATATGCGTACACTAAGTCACCAACCAGTCATTTGTGAGAAAAACAGGATGGTAATTATGTAATATTACAATATGCATTACTAAAATGAAATGCAGTTGAAGAGGGGTCAGGGTGGGGAGTATGTACAGGTGTAGTATTGCGAGTAATGACAATTACCGACACTAATGTTGAATTTCTTTGATCTATATGTTGAGGTACACAATATGCCACCAACTTTCAAACCATTCAAGTAAAGATCATTTGGCCACTTTATTTTCACCTCTATCTGTGGCAAGCCCTGCAAATCACATGCCTATATAAGGTGATTGCGAAAACAAATTAGTATAAGCTAGTAGCATGAAGAAGCAGTTTGAAACAATGATACTTAAGCTGCATGGTCACTATTAGAATAAAATCATCTCCACACAAAGCCAGAAGGGATAGCAAACATCAGACTAAGCAAACACTGCAGAAAAGGAATCATAATCTGATAACGTCAGCACAAATAGGTCATGTTCCAAAATTGGTCAGAAGAGCAAGACTCTACATTATTTCACATAAACAGCAGCCATTCAGTTAAATCAATTACATGACGTAGCACTGTAGTAGTGTCAGAGCACCATCAAATTATTGTTATAGAACAAACTTTCAATCAAGTCAAGGCAATGTATCTACATCCCTTTCTTAAAGTCATCCGTAATCAAAACGATTGAAAATAATGTGTCTGATAGTCCATCTACCGTATGGAAACTGGTACTTTGCATCAATAAATCAAAGAAATGACAAAAGTAAGGCGCGGCAAACTGACTTTGACGTTGATGCTTAAAATAGAGGATAGTAGTCACAATAGTAGCCAAGTCAAAGTTGGATGGCCAGCAGCTGCTTATAGAGGAAATGATTGCTATCAGTTACAAGTTAGTTTTCTCAAATCCAGTTATCCGAGAATCGCCAGAAAGCATCTATGATGGCTTCTAAAGTTAAATGAGAGCATCTCTTTTCAATATAGAAGACATTCATCCAAGTTCCTACTGTTAAAAGTTCAAGCAAAAAGATTTAAAGAGTAACACATGAAATATGTGGTACTATTTGTATTCCTTCAGAATATCATTAGTGATAAATTTAACAAGTACAACAGACAGAAGACAGGCAGTCCTTTGAAGGCAATTAATGAAAGATTCTAGCATATGTATCACATTTTAATCACCAAAGTGTGATCCCAGATACAACCCCTAGAATGAAACCAAAGCAAAGCACGGTGGACTATGCCTATACTACGACAGCTTGTAACAAAACATGCAGTAACTGTGTTCCATAAAACAAATTATATTCTGCATAAAAAAGCATGAACTTGGACCTTACTTTTTTAGAGCAAAGCTCTTTTATTGCCTCTGTAAAAGCAAGAGAAGCTACGTACTGGACTAAAGGCACTATTCGTCCATCCTCCATCTGTATTGTAAAAGAAAACATAAGACAACCTGGTGGAGATTCCCATAGATTTGTTGACCTTCCTACACGTTAATGCACCGAGAACTCAGGTTAGTAAGTTTCAAAGGCTAACATTTGCATCAAAGTCAGGTTTTCCAAATTAATTTAGCAACAGATAAAGGCCCTTCTCACGATAAAACCCGTTTTTTACTCTTATTGAAGTATCAAACTGATGTTTGAATGGGACTGAGGATGTGTAGCACAAATACTGCTAGTCTGCTACATTATTAATGAACTTTTCAGGGATGGTCTGACATAAACAGATGATTGTAACTGAATTGTAACTCGTTACATAGTTACTGGAGATATTGATAGTCAAAGTTAACATCGTTTGACCACCAAAGTCAAATATTGACTATAAAAGCCGAACAGAGGTAGTAATAATGTACTATACAACTATTTTAGTGTATCTTATCAGAGCAACATATCGGATACATCCGCTCCGTCACAAATTTTATGTAACACATCAATCAGTCATATCTGTTCTCTAATTTTCTCAACATCGCGATCACAATTCACTATAGTAAAAATCCGGCAAAAAAACCCGATAATCTCAGCTAAGACTCCCAGTATCAAACTATCAGTTTACTGCAATCATAATCTAACAGTTTTCAACTTTTATCCACAAGCATTCCTTTTACTTACACAACAAAAATCGAAACTCGCAATTCCACGGCACTATCTCATTACATACTCAACAACTTCATGATCATCTATTCATCAATATTATAAAACTACAATCAAATAAATGATAATAAAAACGCGATAAAAAATAAAAAGTAAAAAAAGCAGCTCATAGTTATACCTCTTCCTTTATATTGAACATCAGCTACACAAACCGCACCAAAAGGAAGCTCACCAAAATTCCTACCAATCACAAATAAAAAATAACATTAATCAAATAAAAAGTTAAGGTAAACTAAATATTCACAAATTTTTGAAAAAGATGGACTAGTTTTATAATAAAAGTAGACGAGCATAATGCCAGAGTCAAATAAGAGATATATATCTATTTATTGGGCCAACATGACCCCGCGTCTACTTTTATGATAAAAAATAGACAATCTCTCCGAAGACTTTCTGATAGAAAAACTGTTGCATCTACTTTTATAATAAAAAAAAATAGACGATCTCTCCCAAGATTTTCTGTTGCGTCTACTTTTATATATGAGAAAAAAATAGACGATCCCTCCCAAGACTTTCTCTTAAAAATTATGTAACAAAAAAAATGTTTAAGAGACAAACTGAGAAACGACGTCATGAGTGGAAGGCAAGCGAGGGGACCAAAGAAGAAAGCGGCCGAAACGAGTCGTCGAGAGCGAACCGAAGTACGATTCGATATCGAACGACGGCGTTTCGGAAGGTGTGTCGGGGTGGAGGAAAAGGAGGAGGGGGGAGTGGTCGGACAGGTTGAGGGAATTGTTGGTTTTGAGAGAAGTGGCTAAGTGAATCTCAGCCGTTGATTTCCCGGCGAGGTGTAAGATGAGCGGTTCGGATGACATGGTGGAGCGGAGAGTGGGTTTGGGGTGGAGACAAAGAGCGCGTAACTGCATTTAACTAACTGTTGGGTTTTAAGTCAACTAAGGGGACTTGCTCAGGAAAGCCGTTGACAACTAGAAAATGATACTCTAGAAACTAAACTGAACTAAACTAAACTGAACTGAACTAGACTAAGCTAAGTTAGTAACTGAATAGAACTATAAAGCTTAACTAAATTAGTGATTTGAACTGAATTATAATATTGAGTTAAAATAGTGATTTCAGTGACTTGAACTTTTGAATTTAAATGAATTAGTGATTTGAATTGAACTAGTGAGGTAAACTAGATTGATGAGTTGAACTAATATATTTAACCAAATTGAACTGGTGGATTGAACTGAATTGAATTATATTAAGATGAGTAGCTATTCAACTTATTTGAGCTGAACTAGTGAGCTAAATTTAACTAGATTAATGAACTTAGATAATGATATGAGTTGCAATGAAATAGGAAACTCAACTCAACTAGTAAGCTAAATTGAAATGGTGAATTGAAATAAATTAAGCTAATGAACTTAGAAACAATGATAATGACAATAATAATGATGATAACAATTTAAACTAATAATTTTTATTACCATAATATTTCTCCATATATAGATATAGGTTTACTTAAAGATAACAATAGCATGATGACGACGATAATGATACGACGACACATAAACAACAACAATAATAATAAAAATTGTTGCTATTATAATAATACGTCATGCAGTTAAATAAATAAAAAATTATTAATAATAATAGTATGATTATGATTGTGATGCTAATAACAAAATAATATTAATAAGAGCAATAATAATCTTAATAGTAAAATTAAATTTATCTAACTGAATTTATTAGAATTGGACTAAATCAATATTATTAAATACTGAATTAAACTGAATTTATTTAAACAAAACCAAACTAAACTTATTAAAACAAACTGAACTAAATTCATAAAAACGATATAAAGTGAACTTACTAAAACGATAGCGAACTGAATTGAGGCTACTGGCCTACTGCTAAATATGGAGTACCAACTACCAAGTCTTAAAGAATACAGGCACATCATAGTGAAAAATCATACGCACCACCAAGACCAAAGTAAAACAAGACAAAAGTACTGTATAATAGAGTAATTACAAAACTGCGGAAAGCAAGTAAGGTAGCAAGTCCGATGCCAATCCACTAGCTCCTACAGTATTATCTTACTCTTTAATTCTAGTATACGACATTGTATACATGAAGATCTCGAGGACACTTTTGTTCGAATTTGACCCACCATAAATTGGTGTTCATTATAAAAGTTGTGCATCTTCATTAGCTTGTTGTCATTGCCACATCTGTCCCCACCAACCTCAAGCCCAAACACAGTCATGGCAGAAGCTCTAGCACTTGAAGTAGGAAAAAGCTTGGCAGTTGATGCGGCTAAGATGCTGACACAGTTGGTAGCTGGTAGGGCTTTAGAGGAGATAAGACTTGCATGGGGTTTCAAGGATCAACTTGAAAAGCTCAGAAATAAGTTCATGTACATCCAAGCCTTTCTCGAGGATGCAAACAGTTCAAAGCATGCAGAAAAGAGTCACTTAGTTAGTCTTTGGCTCAAAAAGGTCAAGGATGTGGCTTATTTGGCCGAAGATGTCATGGATGAATATGCCTTTGAAATACTTCGCAGGAAACTCGAACTGAAGCACTTTTCATTTAAGAAAAAGTTTCGAAGCTTTTTCAAGACGTCGTCCAACCCTGTGTTCTTCCGTTTGCGGATGTCTAGCAAGGTGAGCGAGATCCTCTCCATGTTCGATGAGCTAAATAAGGAAGCTCGGGAAATTGGTCTCAACCATGCTGAGATCGCAAGAAACGCTCTGGCAGCAGGGGCATCTTGTAATGATGATGATATTGTCAAGTTGAGTGAAGCTCGGCAGCATGCAGCTGTTGGTGCTTCCGACTTTGTTGGGAGGAAGCATGACGAGGAGAAGTTGATAGGAATGTTATGTCACCCCTGCCACCAAGAACGTGACATATCCACCATTGCCATCGTCGGGATGGGAGGTAATTATACTATATTGAATGTTCGGATTCGATTATATATAGTGCATTTTATTTTTGGTTTTCACCATCCAATCTATACGGTTATCACGTTTTCGAACTTGGGACTTCTGGTTAAGCGAGAAAGACCCTTACCACTTGATTTAAGTGCTCATGTATGGTTAATAGTGCTTTTTTAAATACTATACTGCAATCTCGAAAGCCTCCTTTCTTTGATGAAGAAGTCTATCGTGTAAACTGATTATGGTTTTGATGTTTGAATTGCAATTTGTCATTTCGAACTTGTCTTCTATACGGTTCTCTATGGCGTGATCCCGTGATTGGCGTCCGAGTGATTGAGATGCTCATTGGTAAAATGCACATTTCCTACTATACCTATACAGAACTCTTCTGAAAAGACATCTGGCATTAGCTAGGAAAATAGTCTAATTTTCTTTTTCTTCTTTTTTGGCAGTCAAGTTGCTATCCTAAAATGACTAATAAACTTTAATCCGATCTAAACAGGCCTTGGCAAAACGACATTAGCAAGACGATTATATGATCACGAGAAAGTTGGAACGTACTTTGGTAATAATACACTGTGGATATGCGTGTCCAAGAATTTCGACATCAGAAGAATTTTGAACGAGATGGTTGAATCTGTTACATCAAGAAAAGGAGACTTGTCCAACACAGATGCCATTATAAGAAAACTTCAGGAAGAATTAAAGGAGAAAAGGTTCTTGCTTGTCCTTGATGATGTTTGGAACGAGGACCAAGAGTTATGGGATCCCTTAAAGGGCTCACTGCAGAGGATCGGAGGACTATCGGGAAGTGTGATTTTAATTACTACTCGTAGCAATAAAGTTGCGAAGGTAGCACAATCTGTATCAACACACTCGTTGAAAGAATTGTCAGAAGAGGATAGCTGGGTTCTGCTGAAGCAGAAAGCGTTCAATAACAGGACTTTGCCAAATATTTCTTGTTTGGAGGATGTCGGGAGAAGGATTGCTGGGAAGTGTAAGGGCGTTCCTCTGGCCTTAAAAGTAATTGGAGGCTTACTGCATTCCAGGGAGCAGCCATATGAATGGGAATCGATAGACAGAAGTGAACTATGGGCTTTGCCACAAGGTCGAAACCAGATCCTCCCATCGTTGTTGTTGAGTTACAACCATTTACCTTCTCCGTGTTTGAAGCAATGTTTGGCTTATTGTGCAATCTTTCCTAAAGATTTCCTGATGGAGAAAAATCGGTTGATCACTCTCTGGTTGGCTCAGGGTTTCCTTCACAAATCTGATACAAGAAAATCATCTCTGGAGGAAACCGGAGAGGAATATCTAAGAATTTTGCTGAACAATTCATTGCTACAGGAAGAGGAGGTGGAAGAGTGTGAAGATTACTACAGTATGCATGATTTGGTGCACGATCTTGCAGTGTATGTTTCCGGGGATGACCTTCTGATCAACGCAGTAGAAGACCAAAGAGATAAAGAAAATTGTCGGCATCTAGTATTTACCTCTGGAAGGAAGACATTATCAGAATTTTCACCAGAAAACACTCTAAGGAAGCTACGAACGTTGTCCTTTTTCCGCGCTAGGCCACTAAATTTGTTGATTCATGCGAGATACTTGCGGACACTAATGATTATAGATACTGGCATAACAGAGGTGCCTCCTGCAGTTGGGTTGCTGAAACATTTGAGATATCTCGACCTGTCGTATAATCCAATCATAACATTGCCAGATTCAATCGGTAAACTGTACCAGCTCCAAACACTTAGACTTCGAAACTGTGGTAACATGACAAAGCTACCAAAATTTCTAGATAAATTGATCAGCTTAAGACACATTTGTACGACAACTCTTATGTTTGCATCAAGAGGATTGGCTCAACTTACCAACCTTCAGACCTTACCTTGTCTTACTCTGGATGACGATGGAGAAGGATGGTCAATTGATGAGCTCGGAGACTTACATGAACTCAAGGGTGAAATAATTATTGATGGCCTTGAACACTTGAAAAACAAGGAAACTGCCAAGAAAGCTGGTCTTGGTACAAAGCCCTTGGTTTCGAAACTAATGCTTTTTTGGGCTGAGGAAAGAGGAGGGACTAGCAGTGTTTATGATGAGGATGTTCTCGACGGCCTTCAACCTCACCCAAATATAATGTCACTGGAATTACATAACTTTGATGGCGATAAGTTCCCTTTATGGATAATGAGGATGGCTGTTACAACTGCGGAACAGGGAGTTAATCCAAGGCCTCTTATTAATCTCACTGTGGTCAAATTACTAAATTGCAGCAGATGCCAAGTGCTTCCCACTATGGGACATCTACCTGCTCTGAGGTGTCTGATTTTAGGTGGTTTCGATGTGATGTGCATAGGCAATGAGTTTTATACTAGTGACCATGACATATCCATCCGTCAGACCTGCAGCAACACCAGAACTGCTAATGATTATCATGTGCCTGCACTAGAAGCATTTCAAAGTTTGAGAGAACTTGAGGTTTTTGGATTTCAGAGGCTGGACACATGGATGCTGCCACCCCAAGCAGTAGTACCAGCTGTATTCCCCTGCCTTGAAGTTCTGCGAGTTAGAGATTGCCCTCGGCTGGAAGTTGTACCGAACATGGACATTCAATCCCTGAGATCTTTAGAATTTGAAGAACTTGGAAGCATCCAGTCCTTGGATATCTTCAAATATACCTCTGCTCTCACTTCACTCAGTGTGGGCGGAATGCCCTCTATAACCAACCTACCTCAAGAGCTTTCGAATTGTAGGAAGCTTCAGAAATTAGAAATAAAGAACTTTAAGAAGCTGATATTATTACCCAGTGGGCTGCAATCCCTTGTATCCCTTCAAATATTGTGCGTGGAATGGTGCCCTGGCCTGACTTCTCTTCCAGATGATCTGTTACATGGCCTCTCTTCCCTGCGTGAATTGTCAATATTTCGATGTCAAGGGTTAACCAGGATGCCAAGTAGTCTTCTGGGATCTACATCTTTGGAGAAACTCTCGATAATTGGCTGCCCATCGGTAGAGGCTTCACCAGTAGCAGGTTCAACCATATTGCCAGGTCTTTTGGAGTTGAATATCGACCGTAATTCAGGGGCGTTCACGAAATCCATGATTGAGGCAGTTCAATACTTTCCGCGGCTTTGGAAATTGGTAATTGGTGGTTTTAGAGATGAGGATGAATTCAAAGACTACTTCTCTGATATGACTCCCCTCCTCCGTAGCCAATCCCTGACAGATCTGTTGTTGTTTGGTGAAGCGAATATTAAGTCTCTTCCTGAGCAACTCCAACTCCTTACGGGGATCAAAGCTCTGATAATTGCACGCTTTGCAGACATCGAAGAAATTCCAGAGTGGATAGAAAACATGTCCTCTCTTGAGTTATTGAGGTTCTGGAGATGCGAGAAAGTGAAATTCCTCCCTCCAAAGAAGGCTATGGAGCGACTAAACTATTTGGAAATTGAGAAGTGCCCACTTTTGGCTGAAAGATGTGCCAGAGACAATGGTCCTGAATGGCACAAGGTCTCACATGTACCCTTAATTAAGATCGATGACGAAGAAATTGAAAATGTCTGAAGATGATTAAGCATCGAACGCATGGTCAGTTGGTCTCGCATCGCAAGTGTAGTTTTCTAAATGCCTTCAGGAAATCAGGTAAGCCTTCCATCCTACTCATGTCAACCTCATCCTCTTATCATTAAACCAAATCACTACTTAACTAGTTACTACCTTATCTCATCTTCCTATAGGCTTTTTAATATTTAAGATTATCAGAGTTTGTTATAGCACTAATGGAAAATATCAGAAAACCATACTTCGAGACTGCTCAGGAGTAAATGTTATAAAAGTTGGCTGGTTTGCATAATTATCACAACATTTTGATATGTCATAATGCAGATTCAGACGCTGCTCTAGTGCATCCTGTTAGGAGAATTTCAACTTGTTTGGTGCTGCTATAGGGTTGTCTGTGAAGAGTAACAATGACTTTTCAAGTGCTGGCTTTCTTGATCTTTGATCAACAAGCTAGTTTGCTATTCAACTGATCAAGGGATCATCTTATGTTCCTGTGCTTTGCCTGGACTGTCAGTTTAGCTATGCTTTGCGCATCTTTCTTGTTCCAATAATATACTTTCGCAAGGGACAAAAAGAAAACAAACAGAAGTACAAGTCTTGATCTGAACATCTATGGCCAGTTGAGCAGTGAAACATTAAAATCGAACTTCTTTTCATCTCGGACTCTCCAGTTCACTAGCTATCTCTAGCATGTGTGGTTCAGTGGTTTTATCCATATGTAAGCAAGCAGTAAGGCTACTGTTCCTTCAGCATTTATTTTGTTGTTCTTACAAAGCATAGTATATCATATATATCATATCATAACAAACTTATAGATGCTACAGGACAAAACATTTAACGTCAAATTTCTAACATGTTGATTCATTGGTAAAATCAAAATGAACACTAGTTGAAAATCTTACTACTGTTAAAATTTCTATCTACGACTATCATTCTTGGAAATTACTAGTACTGCAGCAACAGAAGAAATGTCTCATGCATACTCTCGATAACCTTAGAAGTCCTATTAATTCAGTTAAAAAATTGTGTTCTACAGTTGTACTTCTAATACTGAGACTGTATGAGAGGGGGAAGAGAAGGCAAGACTGGTCAAAAGAATATCAAGTGGACAAGACAAACTTGATCTGAAGAGTCTGGTATGAAGGATTTTATTGGCAAAATTCCTTCTATCTGTCTGTTGCCTAAGCAAGCAACTTATCTGTCGCATCAAAGAAGTTATTGCCAAAAGGTTCTCTCGAGTTCCAACAACATATATTGTACTACACATCAGAAGGTACACAAAAACTTCCAATGTACAGTACTTCGGAGATCAGTAGATGAAACAGAAAGAATCGAGAGATGGGTTATTCGTTCGTTGTTTGATGAAAATTGATTAAATTTGGGATTTTGTCTGAAATTTTTCGTTAATTCTTCTTAATAGAGCTACTGAGTACCTAATTTTCCATCTCGTACTATCCTACCCTATCTTACCTTGTGATCATATGGACTGCACATGATATTGTTTAGAAAGGAAACAAACCCTTCTTAGCTTTTTCGTTATACGAAGTATGACATACGGAGTATCTAAGATCAGCAAATCGAAATCATATATATTATTACCATGATTTACTTTGTTATGATATATTTAACTTATTTTGTGTATAATATGATATATTTCAGTCAACAACACTACTTAAATATATTATTTTGTCGATATGGTATATTTACAAATTTACTTTGTTGCTTAGATCTTATATCCTACAATTTTTATGATTTGTACCTTTCATGATCATTAGTTTAGAGTTTAGACACTTCGTCATGATTTACTTCCATAATTTACTTAATTTAAGCAACCGGAAGCGCACATATAGTATATTATTTCCATAATTTACTTAATAATGTTATGATATGATATGATGTATTGAACACACATTTATTGCATATAACATGATATATTTCAGTCAATAAACCTACTGCTAGACTATATCGTTGATATGGTATGATATATTTACCAATTTACTTTGTTGCTCAAATTCTTAGATCCTTCCATTTTTGTGGTTTGTATGTTTGATACAGAGTAGTATAGATAGACTCAGTAAACAAGCAAAATACAAACAATTTAAACAAAAGTTACAAAGTACAACAATTAAATATAAAAAATGGCCAAAACGTATTCATTGTTCATCCTCTTTCTTATTATCGCTTCATCCGGTACGTTGATTTTATGATGCATAATTTGGTTTATTGAATAAATATGTTGTATGTTCATGTTGCTTAGTTTTACAGTTTCACAATATATAATTTTGATTTTTAACTAGTCTAAACCTAGAGAAGACATTGTTTGGAGAGATTGTCTTCTTTATCATAAAAGTAGACTCTTTAAACTTGTGAAAAAAGTAGACAAACTCTTTAACATATTATTTTTACGCATGTAATTTAACTATAAAGTTAGCGACGACCGAAATTAGTATTGTTCATACTAGTAGGCCTCCCTCAAATGGTTTTTTTTCTTCTATGACATTGCATATGTATGTGACAAATGTTAGTTACTAAATGTTAATTGTCTGAATTTTTAACATATACAAATAGATTGTTGTTATATTGTGTCTAACTAACTACATATATTATATTAATGCAGGTTTGATCAATATTGATCTCGTTTCTGGAAACAAATGTTGCATGGATCATCCGGGTTATCCAGATCTCTGTGATGGAAGTAAACCTTCTAGTGCATGTAATGATTTTTGTATTAGTGATTGTAATGGGGGACATTGCAAAAAAACCGGCAAGGGTACATTTTGTCATTGTTTATGTTAGTCATGTAAGAGGATATCATATCACACGAAAATAAATAGTCACGAATGGAAGTTTATTATGATTGCTATTAAATCAAATTTGTTCAACTTTATCAACGAAGTTCTCTCATTGGTTTGTTGATACAATTTCATTTATATGTCACGGCCGTCTATGCTATTTGACCGCAACTCTAAGCAATCATCTGTTAGTCACATACCGAAATTACTCAGTTTAATTAACTCGATGTCAGCTACGGAGTACTACGTAGAAATTAGACGAAATACTCGTACTAAAGAAAACATGTCTGAAAATATTGGAACAAGTCATAATACGTCATGGAATAAGACAAATGGCAGATGTAGGGATCAGAGCAGGACCTCCCTCGAGCCCAACTAAAATTAGTCTAGACACTGGTCAGTGGTCACTGATCATCAGTGGGGTGGTTAGTTGTGTTTTCATGGGCCTGAAAATGAGATGGGGCAGGGTTACATTACAGGGCTAAGCAACTGTAATCTACTGACTATAACCCTGTTTGGTTAAGAGTTTGTTGGGGCAAATTTAGAGGGTTTGACCAGTTTTAGAGGGTTTGACCAGTCAAAAAGTGAGTAAGCTTGTTTGGTTGTTGGTGGGTTAGAAGAGTGGGTTGGCAAGAACCCTCTAAAAATGAACCCGCTGAAAAAAGCAGCGTGTTGAGATTAGAGGGTTGAAAATTAATGCAAAAAGACT
>CAAKMY010061288.1:0-42643 GCA_901111285.1 Corrigiola litoralis
AAAAAAAAAAAAACAAACAAACTTTATAAAAGTATATATAAAGTACTCCGTACCAGTGTACTGAGAGATCATAAAACTGGTGTTGCTGTTTTTTTTCGTCTTGTTTTCATGGCCCCCCTCCCACTTTGTCTTTGCCCTCCGTACGTAGTATGAGTTATGTCTAGCTTCGCCCTGCCCCTGACAGTAACAGTTCCAAATTTGTTGTACAAGACATGTGACAAGCACTTAAATCTGTAAAATAACTTATACCATAAATACAAATGGGATAAGTCCGTAAGTCTTTTCCCATATGTTGTTCTATAACAAGGGGCAGAAGAATCTAGAAAGACAGTAAGAGGAACATATCAAGGAACTCAGATTCTATTGCTCAGACTTGCATAGTTGCATCATTGGGTATTATGTGTGACTGAGAGATGTAAGCCGAATGCAAAACTGTAAACCACCTTATTCATGATATCTTCTAATATAAAACTCTTTGATTCGATCTAAAAAGTAACATGCAAGTAAGATCATGTTAGGTTTTGATCATACGTTAGCGCACATTACATGTAAGCTGGTATTTACTCAAGACGTACGATAGCTAACAGTGCATTAATTAGTTTCTAAGCAACAATAATATTCTTTTCTCCATCTGTATGAGGAGGCACTAGAATTAATACGTTAGCTCAGTCTCAAAATCATTCTTGAGCTCATGGCTTTTACGAACCATGCTAAGAATGTATCTGGAAACATCTTAGCAGGTAATTAAGAACTGATGAATTCAATGACAGTATAAATCTGTCTTATTCACCAATATATTTGTTCAAGTCAACATATTACGGTATTACCTGACTACCTAATGAGTAGGTCAGGGTCAAGCTCACCATATAAGACCTGGCCATCCAGCCAGTGGATACAACACTTACATATCAAGTTTTATTAACCATCCACATTGATTTCAAAGGATTTCTCACACCTCCTAAGAGAGCAATGGACTCCAAATGTAGCCATCTTCACTTTGTTATCATCCCTTTATTAGCACAAGGGCATATGATCCCTATGATAGACATAGCAAAGCTCTTAGCCAAGAATGGTGCGGTTGTAAGCATAGTTACTACACCACTCAATGCCTCTAGAACTGCTGCAAGCATCCAACGAGCAGCAGAATCTGGACTACAAATTAGGATAATCAAAATCCCATTTTTATGCCAAAAGGTGGGACTTCCTGAAGGATGTGAGAACCTAGACATAATTCCTTCATGCGACCTCATCAAGAATTTCTATAAAGCAATTGATGCGATGGAAAAACCACTAGAAGAAACTCTGGAGACTCTAAGGCCCCCAGCAAGCTGCATAATATCTGATAAATGTCTCTCTTGGACATCCAGAACAGCTGAAAAGTTCAAAATTCCAAGAATTGTTTTCCACGGCATTAGCTGCTTCGCCCTCTTAGCCTCACACAACATAAAGTTTCATAACACTCACCTCTCTGCTTCTTCCTCTTCGCAGCCTTTTGAGGTGCCTGGAATGCCCCACAGAGTTAACATTACAAAAGAGCAGCTACCAGGATCATTTGTAACCTTACCAGAATTGGACAGCATTAGATACCAGATGCTAGAGGCTGAATCAAGTGCATTCGGCGTTGTAGTCAACAGCTATAATGCTTTGGAGCATCAATGTATTGCAGAATACAAGAAAGCAATCCATAAAAGGGTTTGGTGTGTTGGACCGGTTGCTCTATGTAACGAGGGAACAAAAGATAAGTTAGAGAGGGGTAGCAAAGCCTCAATTAGTGACAGCCAGTGCTTGGAATGGCTGAACACCATGAAGCCTAAAACTGTCATTTATACATGCCTCGGCAGCCAGTGCCGCTTAATTTCAACACAACTCATAGAACTTGGCTTAGGCCTAGAAGCCTCCGAGCATCCGTTCATTTGGGTCATAAGAACAAGAGAGACATGGGCAGAGCTACAGAACTGGCTAATTGACAGCAAATTTGAAGATAGGATTCAGGGGAGGGGACTGCTGATCAGAGGTTGGGCTCCGCAGGTGCTTATACTAGCCCATCCAGCAATAGGAGGATTCTTGACGCATTGTGGGTGGAACTCGACGATAGAAAGCGTTTCTTGTGGAGTGCCGATGATAACTTGGCCTCAATTTGCCGAGCAGTTTCTCAATGAGAACCTAGTAGTTGAAATTTTGAAGATTGGGGTCCGTGTGGGAGTAAATATCCCAGTTAGATTCGGGGACGAAGAGAAGGCTGGAGTGCTGGTGAACAGACGTGATATTGTAAATGCGGTGCACATACTGATGGATGAGGGACATGAAGGGCAGATGAGAAGAAAGAGAGCAAAGCAGCTTGGAGAGATGGCAAGGCAGGCTGTAACTGTTGGAGGATCATCTAATACTGACCTCTTACTTCTAATTCAAGACATCATGAACCACTCTATTCTATCTGTTGGTTGAGATTCAAGCTATTATATTGTTTTGGTACGCTCTAAAATTTTATGTTACCCCGACTCTTCATTTTAGCTCACACACCCTTGTCCGACACTCAAAACTCCGACGTGGGTGTGAAACTTAGACACTAAATTTTAAGCCGAGTCCAGGTATAGCTCTTAATTATAAGAACTCTGTAACAGGTTTTGGTAAAATATTTCCTGCTTGTGGGTTAGCATATGAAGTCTAAAATCTAAAAGGGATCTGACGAAGACTTCCATCAGAATCAAGACAAAGGAAAATAGAAGACAACAGTTGAACAGTACTTTCATCTAGATAATTCTTGGTGAATATGCAAATGGGCAAGAGCTGATTTTTATGAGAAAAAGATGTTCGGATATTCTGTATTCATGTCTCTATATGATGCAAGCTTCATAAAAACAGATGTGATCGAGTTGTACTTGTGCCTTCTAATTAAGATACATGATTACACACTTTCACACAGTAACACTAATTCACAGCCAGATAGGCACTAAGACATTCTCACTCCGTTCAAATAGATTTGCTTCTCACTTTGTACATCTTTAATTTTGTGGTGAGACAGCAAATTTTTCTGCAGTTTTTTAGAGTTGTTGAGATTGTAGGAACGGGTTGGCTATCCCCAGCTACGTACTGCTGTGGAATATCTACATATTTCTAAATGAGCATAATTTAAGCATGTGGCAACGTCATTTTTCCTTCTTGATAGTTTTACGGTGTGTTTAACACTCGATTCGATTATGTACATAATGGACATAATAGATGATTTAGGCTACACCAAAGCTATTTTTTGGCATTTTTCTTATTCCATTCAATTATACTCCATATGTCTAGGATACCTCCATCCAATTTTCGTCTAATTCTATTTTGAGGCCGAAACAAGGTTTTTTCATGGGTTATACTCCACAAAAACCGGATTTTTGGGTCGATTTTTTATTTTCCGGGAAAAAGCCCCGAAATCCAAGCATGTTCATAGGGTATATTAGAGCATAAATGAATCATGTGGCAATGTCATTCATCCTTCTTGATAGTTTTACGCTGTGTTTAGCGCTCGCTTCGAGCATGTGCATAATGGACAAAACCGATGATTTGTGCTACGCAATCTACTTTTTGTCAATTTTCTTATTTCATTCTTCATTATATGTATCTAGGATGGCTCTTGCCAATTTTCGCCCGAATCTATTTTGGGGCTTAAACGAGGTTTTTTCGTGGGTTATATTCCACAAAAACCAGCTTTTTCGGTCGATTTTTAATTTTCCGGAGAGAGTCTCGAAATTTACCAAGCATGTTCATAGGGTGTATTAAAGCATAATTGAAGCATGCATGTAGCAATGTCATTCCTCCTTTTTGATAATTTTACGGTGTGTTAATAGTTCGATTCAATCATGTGCATAATTAATGGACAAAACCGATGGTTTGGGTTACGCCAAAGCTACTTTTTGGCAATTTTTTATTTTCATTCTTCATTATATGTGTCAAAGATGCCTCTTGCCATTTTTTTCGTCCGATTCTATTTCGGGGCCGAAACGAGGCTTTTTCGTGGGTTATAGTCCTTTAGGTCGATTTTTGATTTTTTAGAGAAAGTCCCGAAATTTACTAATCATGTTCATAGGGTATATTTGAGCATAATTGAAACATGTGGCAATGTCATTAATCCTTCTAAATATTTTTACGGTGTGTTTAGCGCTCGATTCGAGCATGTGCATAATGGCCAAAACTGATGGTTTGGGCTACGCCATAGCTACTTTTTGGCAATTTTATTGTTTCATTCTGCATTAAATGTGTCTAGGATGCCTCCTGCAAGATTTCATCCGATTCTATTTCGTAGCCGAAGCGAGGTTTTTTCGTGGGTTATAGTACACAAAAAAAGGGCTTTTTGGGTCGATTTTTTATTTTACGGAGAAAGTCCCAATATTTACCAATCATGTTCATATGGTGTATTTGAGCATAGTTAAAGCTTTTGGTAATGTCATACCTCCTTCTTGATAGTTTTATGGGGTTTTTAGCGCTCGATTCGAGCATATGCTTAACGGACATTACCGATGGTTTGGGCTACGCCAAAGCTTTTTTTGGCAATTTTCTTGTTACATTGTTCAATATATGTGTGTAGGATGTCTCTTGCCAATTTTCATCCGATTCTATTTCGGGGCCGAACCGAGGTTTTTTCGTGGTTTATAGTCCACAAAAACCAGTTTTTTAGGTCGATTTTTGATTTTCCGGAGAAAGTCCCAAAATTTACCAAGCATGTCCATACGGTATATTAGAGCATAATTGGAGCAAGTGGCAGTGCAATTCCTCCTTCTTGTGAGTTTTACGGTGTGTTTATTGCACGAATCGAGCATGTGCATAATGGACAAAATCGATTGTTTAGGCTACGCCAAATTAAAGCTACTTTTTCGCAATTTCATTGTTTCATTCTTCATTGTATGTGTGTAGTATTCCTCTTGCCAATTTTCGTCCAATTCTATTTCGGGGCCGAAGCAAGGTTATTTCGTGGGATATAGTCCACAAAAACCAACTTTTTTGGTCGATTTTTAATTTTCCGGAGAAAGTGCCAATATTTACTAATCATGTTCTTATGGTGTATTTGAGCATAACTGAAGCTTTTGGCAATGTCATTCCTCCTTCTTGATAGTTTTACGGTGTTTTTAGTGCTCGATTAAAACATGCGCATAATGGACAAATCTGATGGTTTGGGCTACGCCAAAGCTACTTTTTGGCAATTATCTTTTTCCATTTTTCATTATATGTGTATAGGATGCCTCCTGCCAATTTTCGTCCAATTCTATTTCGGGGCCGAAGCAAGGTTTTTTCGTGGGAAAAATTGATGGGAATAATCCGAAGTTTGGGCGGTTCTTTTTTAATAGTCCCAACTTTGGTTTATTCCTAGATAATCCCAACTTTGCCTTCTTTTTTGCAATGAATGTGTCTCATTACATCCGAACCTAATAACCGAGCCTCTTTTTTCCCCTAACCACCCATTAGCCTCCTGATCTTACACTCCCAACCTCCTCCATCCACCACACCTCATCCCCAAACACCTAAATCCCATCCTATCTTCCAAAGGCTGACCATGACCCCCTTCCCCTAAAGCCGGCAACCTCCCTCTCTTCTGCGCCCTAGCCACCCTCTCCTCCATGGGCCACCCCCCCCACACTGTCACCCAGTTTTTGACGTCCCCACCAACACCAACACTTTCTACTACCCACAACAAACACCATGAAAAATGCAACAACCGCCGACCAAGCTCTCCTCCCCCAACACAGGAGGCGTTTGCAACCACCCCACCCACCATTTTCGCAGAAAAAACAAAGCAACCCCCTGTAGCACAAGAAAAGGACCCAATTTTTCAGCACCGGCCACCCTCCCTCAATTAACCCGACAAAAAAGAAAAACAAAACTAGATCTACAATCAAACAAACCTTCACAACCACCAGATGCTCCTCGCTCAGATCCCACTTCGAGTTTCGCTAGGGTGGGGGTGGAGGAGTAGAGAAAAATGGCACCATCGCAAGTTTAGTGGATGGGGAGGCGTTTAGAGGATGAGGAGTATTTGGTGGTTTATGAGGTGAGTTTGAATGAGTTTGGGTGGTTAATGGGTGGTTGGTTGGTGGTTTGGGGTAAAAAAGAGGTTAAGTTGCTAGGGTCGGATATCCGGGACCACTAGGAGAAATTGGGGGGGAAAGTTAGGATTATCTAGGAATAATCCAAAGTTGGGACTATTAAAAGAAAATCGCCCAAACTTCGGATTATTCCCATCAATTTTTCCTTTTTCGTGGGTTATAGTCCACAAAAACCAACTTTTTTGGTCGATTTTTAATTTGCCGGAGAAAGTCCCATTATTTACCAATCATGTTCATATGGTGTATTGGAGCATAATTGAAGCATGTGACAGTGTCATTCCTCCTTATTGATTGGTAATCGGTGTTTTTAGCGCTCGATTCAAGCATGCGCATAATGGACAAATCTGATGGTTTTGGCTACGCCAAAGCTACTTTTTCGCGAATTTCTTTTTTCATTATTCATTATATCTGTATAGGATGCCTCCTACCAATTTTCGTCCGATTCTATTTCATGGCCGAAACGAGGTTTTATCGTGGGTTATAATCCAAAAAAACCGGCTTTCTAGGTCGATTTTTGATTTTCTAGAGAAAGTCCCGAAATTTACCAAGCATGTTCATAGGGTGTGTTGGAGCATAATTGAAGCATGTGGTAATGTCATTCCTCCTTCTTGTTAGTTTTACGGTTTGTTTAGCGCTCGATTCGAGCATGTGCATAATGGACAAAACTGATGGTTTGGGCTACGCCAAAGCTAATTTTTGGCAATTTTCTTGTTGCATTCTTCATTATACGTGACTAGGATGCCTCTTGTAAATTTTCGTCCGAGTCTATTTCGGGACCAAAACGATGTTTTTTCGTGGGTATAGTACACAAAAACCGGCTTTTTGGGTCGATTTTTGATTTTCCGGAGAATGTCCCGAAATCAACCAAGCATGTCCATAGGGTGTATTTGAGCATAATTGAAGCAAGTTGCACTTTCTTTCCTCCTTCTTGTTAGTTTTACGGTGTGTTTATTGCACGATCCGAACATGTGCATAATTGACAAAACCGATGGTTTAGCCTACGCCGAATTAAAGCTGCTTTTTCGCAATTTTATTGTTTCATTCTTCATTTTATGTGTGTAGGATTCCTCTTGCCAATTTTCGTCCAATTCTATTTCGGGCCGAAGCGAGGTTTTTTCGTGGGTTATAATCCACAAAAACCAACTTTTTGGGACGATTTTTAATTTTCTGGAGAAAGTCCCAATATTTACCAATCATGTTCATGTGGTGTATTTGAGCATAGTTGAAGCTTTTAGCAATGTCATTCCTCCTTCTTGATAGTTTTACGGTGTTTTTAGCGCACGATTCGAGTATATGCTTAATGGATATTACCGATGGTTTGAACTACACCAAAGCTTTTTTTTGGCAATTTTCTTGTTACATTATCCAACATATGTGTCTAGGATGTCTCATGCATATTTTCATCCGATTCTATTTCGGGACCGAAACGAGGTTTTTTTCGTGGATTATTGTCCACAAAAACTAGTTTTTTAGGTCAATTTTTGATTTTCCGGAGAAAGTCCCAAAATTTACCAAGCATGTCCATAAGGTGTATTGGAGCATAATTGGAGCAAGTGGCAGTGCCATTCCTCCTTCTTGTTAGTTTTACGGTGTGTTTATTGCACAATTCGAACATGTTCTTAATGAAAAAATCGATGGTTTAGGCTACGCCAAATAAAAGCTACTTTTTGCAATTTTCTTGTAAAATTATTCATAATATGTGTCTAGGATGCCTCCTGTCACTTTTCGTCTGATTCTAATTTGGGGCTGAAACGAGTTTATTTCGTGGGTTATATAGTCTACAAAAACCGGGTTTTTGGGTCGATTTCTAATGTGCCGGAGAAAGTCCCAAAAATTACCAAACATGTTCATATGGTGTATTGAAACATGTGGCAATGTCATTCCTCCTTCTTGATAGGTTTACGGTGTTTTTAGCGCTCGATTCAAGCATGCGCATAATGGACAAATCTGATGGTTTTGGCTACGCCAAAGCTACTTTTTGGCAATTTTCTTTTTCCATTCTTCATTATATGTTTATAGGATACCTCCTGCCAATTTTCGTCCAATTCTATTTCGGGGCCGAAGCAAGGTTTTTTCGTGGGTTAAAGTCCATAAAAACCAACTTCTTTGGTCGATTTTTAATTTTCCGGAGAAAGTCCAAATATTTACCAATCATGTTCTTATGGTGTATTTGAGCATAAATGAAGCTTGTGGCAATGTCATTCCTCTTTCTTGATAGTTTTACGGTGTTTTTAGCGTTCGATTCGAGCATATGCTTAATGGACATTACCGATGGTTTCGGCTACGCCAAAGCTATTTTTTGGAAATGTTCTTGTTACATTCTCCAACATATGTGTCAAGGATGCCTCCTGCATATTTTCATCCGATTTTATTTGGGGCCGAAACGAGGTTTTTTCGTGGATTATTGTCCACAAAAACGGGTTTTTAGGTCAATTTTTGATTTTCCGGAGAAAGTCCCAAAATTTAACAAGCATGTCTATAAGGTGTATTGAAGCATAATTGGAGCAAGTGGCAGTACCATTCCTCCTTCTTGTTAGTTTCACGGTGTGTATATTGCACGATTCTAGCATGTTCTTAATGGGAAAAATCGATGGTTTCGGCTACGCCAAATTAAAGCTACTTTTGGCAATTTTCTTGTAAAATCATTCATTATATGTGTCTAGGATGCCTCATGCCAATTTTTGCCTAATTCTAATTTGGGGCTGAAACGAGGTTTTTTCGTGGGTTATAGTCTAAAAAATCCGGCTTTTTGGATCGATTTTTGATTTTCTGTAGAAAGTCCCAAAAATTACCAAACATGTTCATATGGTGTATTGGAGCATAATTGAAGCATGTGGCAATGTCATTCCTCCTTATTGATAGGTTAACGGTGTTTTTAGCGCTCGATTCAAGCATGCGCAAAATGGACAAATCTAATGGTTTGGGGTACGCCAAAGCTACTTTTTGGCAATTTTTTTTTTTCCATTCTTCATTATATGTGTATAGGTTGCCTCCTGCTAATTTTCGTCCAATTCTATTTCAAGGCCGAAGCAAGGTTTTTTCGTGGGTTATAGTCCACAAAAACCAACTTTTTTGGTCGATTTTTTATTTTCCAGAGAAAGTCCCGAAATTTATCAAGAATGTCCATATGGTGTATTTGAGCATAATTAAAGCAAGTTGCACTTTCATTCCTCCTTCTTGTTAGTTTTACGGTGTGTTTATTGCACGATTAGAGCATGTGCATAATTGACAAAACCGATGGTTTAGGCTACGCCAAATTAAAGCTACTTTTTCGCAAATTTATTGTTTCATTCTTCATTTTATGTGTGTAGGATTCCTCTTGCAAATTTTCGTCCAATTCTATTTCGGGGCCGAAGCGAGGTTTATTCGTGTGTTATAGTCCACAAAAACCAACTTTTTGGGACGGTTTTAAATTTTCCGGAGAAAGTCCCAGTATTTACTAATCATGTTCATGTGGTGTATTTGAGCATAGTTGAAGCTTTTATCAATGTCATTCCTCCTTCTTGATAGTTTTATGGAGTTTTTAGCGCACGATTCGAGCATATGCTTAATGGATATTACCGATGGTTTAAACTACACCAAAGCTTTTTTTTAGCAATTATCTTGTTACTTTCTCCAACATATGTGTCGAGGATGCCTCATGTATATTTTCATCCGATTCTATTTCGGGGCCGAAACGAGGTTTTTTCGTGGATTATTGTCCACAAAAACCGGTGTTTTGGGCCAATTTTTGATTTTCCGGAGAAAGTATCAAAATTTACCAATCATGTCCATAAGGTGTATTGGAGCATAATTGGAGCAAGTGGCAGTGTCATTCCTCCTTTTGTTAGTTTTACGGTGTGTTCATTGCACGATTCGAACATGTTCTTATTGGAAAAAATCGATGGTTTAGGCTACGCCAAATTAAAGCTACTTTTGGCAATTTTCTTGTAAAATTATTAATTATGTGTGTCTAGGATGCCTCCTATCAATTTTCGTCTGATTTTAATTTAGGGCTGAAACGAGGTTTTTTCGTGGGTTATAGTCTACAAAAAGCGGCTTTTTGGGTCGATTTTTGATGTGCCGGACAAAGTCCTAAAAATTACCAAACATTTTCTTATGGTGTATTGCAGCATAATTGAAGCATGTGACAATGTCATTCCTCGTTATTGATAGGTTTACGGTGTTTTTAGCGCTCAATTCAAGCATGCGCATAATGGACAAATCTGATGGTTTGGGCTACGCCAAAGCTACTTTTTGGCAATTTTCTTTTTCCATTCTTCATTATATGTGTCTAGGATGCCTCCTGCCAATTTTCGTCCAATTCTATTTCGGGGCCGAAGCAGGGTTTTTTTTCGTTATTATAGTCCACAAAAACTGGTTTTTTGGGCCGATTTTTGATTTTCCGGAGAAAGTCCCAAAATTTACCAAGCATGCCTATGTATTAGAGCATAATTGGAGCAAGTGGCAGTGCCATTCCTCCTTCTTGTTAGTTTTACGGTGTGTTTATTGCACGATTCGAGCATGTGCATAATGGACAAAACCGATTGTTTAGGCTACACCAAATTAAAGCTATTTTTTTCGAAATTTTATTGTTTCATTCTTCATTTTATGAGTGTAGGATTCCTCTTGCCAATTTTCGTCCAATTCTATTTTGGGGCCGAAGCAAGGTTTTTTCGTTGGTTATAGTCCACAAAAACCAACTTTTTTGGTCGATTTTTAATTTTCCGGAGAAAGTCCCATATTTACCAATCATGTTCTTATGGTGTATTTGAGCGTAATTGAAGCTTGTGGCAATGTCATTTCTCCTTCTTCATAGGTTTACGGTGTTTTTAGCGCTCGATTCAAGCATGCGCATAATGGACAAATATGATGGTTTGGCCTACGCCAAAGCTACTTTTTGGCAATTTTATTTTTCCATTCTTCATTATATGTGTATAGGATGCCTCCTGCCAATTTCATCCAATTCTATTTCGGGGCCGAAGCACGGTTTTTTCGTGGGTTAAAGTCCATAAAAACCAACTATTTTGGTTGATTTTTAATTTTCCGGAGAAAGTCCTAATATTTACCCATCATGTTCTTATGGTGAATTGAGCATAAATGAAGCTTGTGGCAATGTCATTCCTCTTTCTTGATAGTTTTGCGGTGTTTTTAGCGCTCGATTCGAGCATATGCTTAATAGACATTACCGATGGTTTGGGCTACACCAAAGCTTTTTTTTGGCAATTTTCTTGTTACATTCTCCAACATATGTGTCTAGGATGCCTCCTGCATATTTTGATCCGATTCTATTTCGGGGCCGAAACGAGGTTTTTTCGTGGATTATTGATCACAAAAACCGGTTTTTTGGGTCAATTTTTTATTTTCCAGAGAAAGTCCCAAGCTTTAACAAGCATGTCTATAAGGTGTATTGGAACATAATTGGAGCAAGTGGCAGTGCCATTCCTCCTTCTTGTTAGTTTTACGGTGTGTTTATTGCACGATTCTAGCATGTTCTTAATGGAAAAAATCGATGGTTTCGGCTACGCCAAATCAAAGCTACTTTTGGCAATTTTGGTTGATTTTTGATTTTCAAGAGAAAGTCCCAAAATTTACCAAGCGTGTCCATAGGGTGTATTTGAGCATAATTGAAGCAAGTTGCACTTTCATTCCTCCTTCTTGTTAGTTTTACGATGTGTTTATTACACGATTCGAGCTTGTGTATAATGTACAAAACTAATGGTTTGGGCTACGCCAAAGCTAATTTTTGGCAATTTTCTTGTTACATTCATCATTATACGTGACAAGGATGCCTCCTATAAATTTTTGTCCGAGTCTATTTTGGGGCCAAAATGATGTTTTTTCGTGGGTTATAGTCCACAAAAACCGGCTTTTTGGGTCGATTTTTTATTTTCCGGAGAATGTCCCGAAAATAACCAAGCATATCCATAGGGTGTATTTGAGCATAATTGAAGCAAGTTGCACTTTCATTCCCCCTTCTTGTTAGTTTTACGGTGTGTTTATTGCACGATTCGAGCATGTGCATAATTGACAAAACCGATGGTTTAGCCTACACCAAATTAAAGCTACTTTTCGCAATTTTATTGTTTCATTCTTCATTTTATGTGTGTAGGTTTCCTCTTGCCAATTTTCGTCCAATTCTATTTCGGGGCCGAAGCGAGGTTTTCTCGTGGGTTATAATCCACAAAAACCAACTTTTTGGGACGATTTTTAATTTCCGGAGAAAGTCCCAATATTTACCAATCATGTTCTTATGGTGTATTTGAGCATAAATGAAGCTTGTGGCAATGTCATTCCTTTTTCTTGATAGTTTTACGGTGTTTTTAGAGCTCGATTCGAGCATACGCTTAATGGACATTACCGATGGTTTGGGCTACGCCAGAGCTTTTTTCTGGCAATTTTCTTGTTACATTCTCCAACATATGTGTCTAGGATGCCTCCTGCATATTTTCATCCGATTCTATTTCGGGGCCGAATCGAGGTTTTTTCGTAGATAATAGTCCACAAAAACCGTTTTTTTGGGTCAATTTTTGATTTTCCGGAGAAAGTCCCAAGCTTTAACAAGCATGTCTATAAGGTGTATTGGAACATAATTGGAGCAAGTGGCAGTGCCATTCCTCCTTCTTGTTAGTTTTACGGTGCGTTTATTGCACGATTCTAGCATGTTCTTAATGGAAAAAATCGATGGTTTCGGCTACGCCAAATTAAAGCTACTTTTGGCAATTTTTTTGTAAAATAATTCATTATATGTGTCTAGGATGCCTCCTGTCGATTTTCGTTTAATTCTAATTTGGGGGATGAAACGAGGTTTTTTCGTGGGTTATAGTCTACAAAAACCGGTTTTTTGGCTGATTTTTGATTTTCAGGACAAAGTCCCAAAAATTACCAAACATGTTCATATGGTGTATTGGAGAATAATTGAAGCATTTGGCAATTCTATTCCTCCTTCTTGATAGTTCTACGGTGTTTTTAGCGCTCGATTCGAGCATATGCTTAATGGACATTACCGATGGTTTGGGATACGCCAAAACTTTTTTTTTGGCAATTATCTTGTTACATTCTTCAATATATGTGTCTAGGATGCCTCCTGCCAATTTTCATCCGATTATATTTCGGGGCCGAAATGAGGTTTTTTCGTTGATTATAGTCCACAAAAACCAGTTTTTTGTGTCGATTTTTGAATTCCGTAGAAATTCACAAAATTTAGCAAGCATGTCCATAACGTTTATTGGAGCATAATTGGAGCAAGTGGCAGTGCCATTCCTCCTTCTTGTTAGTTTAATTTTACGGTGTGTTTATTGCACGATTCGAGCATGTGCATAATGGACAAAACCGATTGTTTAAGCTATGCCAAATTAAAGCTATTTTTTCGCAATTTTATTGTTTCATTCTTCATTGTTTATGTGCAGGATTCCTCTTGTCAATTTTCGCCCAATTCCATTTCGGGGCCGACGCGAGGTTTTTCGTGGGTTATAGTCCACAAAAACAAACTTTTTGGGTCGATTTTTAATTTTCTGGAGAAAGTCCCAATATTTACCAATATTGCTCATATGGTGTATTTGAGCATAGTTGAAGCTTTTGGCAATGTTATTCCTCCTTCTTGATAGTTTTACGGTGTTTTTAGTGTTCGATTCAAGCATATGCTTAATGGACATTACCGATGGTTTGGGATATGCCAAATCTTTTTTTTGGCAAGTATCTTGTTACATTCTTCAATATATGTGTCTAGGATGCCTCCTGCCAATTTTCATCTGATTCTATTTCGGGGCCGAAACGAGGTTTTTTCGTTGATTATAGTCCACAAAAAGCAGTTTTTTGTGTCGATTTTTGAATTCCGGAGAAATTCACAAAATTTAGAAAGCATGTCCATAAGGTGTATTGGAGCATAATTGGAGCAAGTGGCAGTGCCATTCCTCCTTCTTGTTAGTTTAATTTTACGGTGTGTTTATTGCACGATTCGAGCATGTGCATAATGGACAAAACCGATGGTTTAGGCTACGCCAAATTAAAGCTGCTTTTTCACAATTTTATTGTTTAATTCTTCATTGTATGTGTGTAGGATTCTTCTTGCCAATCTTCGTCCAATTCTATTTCGGGGCCGAAACGAGGTTTTTTCGTGGGTTATATCCACAAAAACCAACTTTTTGGGTCGATTTTTAATTTTCTGGAGAAAGTCCCAATATTTACCAAACATGTTCATATGGTGTATTTGAGCATAGTTGAAGCTTTTGGCAATGTTATTCCTCCTTCTTGATAGTTTTACGGTGTTTTTAGCGCTCGTTTCGAGCATATGCTTAATGGACATTACTGATGGTTTGGGATACGCCAAAGCTTTTTTTTTGCAATTATCTTGTTACATTCTTCAATATATGTATCTAGGATGCCTCCTGCCAATTTTCATCCGATTCTATTTCGGGGCCGAAACGAGGTTTATTTGTTGATTATAGTCCACAAACACCAGTTTTTTGTGTCGATTTTTGACTTTCCGGAGAAAGTCACAAAATTTAGCAAGCATGTCCATAAGGTGTATTGGATCATAATTGGAGCAAGTGGCAGTGCCATTCCTCCTTCTTGTTAGTTTAATTTTACGGTGTGTTTATTGCACGATTCAAGCATGTGCATAATGGACAAAACCGATTGTTTAAGCTACGCCAAATTAGAGCTACTTTTTCGCAATTTTATTGTTTCATTCTTCATTGTATATGTGTAGGATTCCTCTTGTCAATTTTCGCCCAATTCTATTTCTGGGCGAAGCAAGGTTTTCCATAAAAAACAACTTTTTTGGTCGATTTTTCATTTTCCGGAGAAAGTCCCAATATATACCAATCATGTTCTTAAGGTGTATTTGAGCATAAATGAAGCTCGTGGCAATGTCATTCCTATTTCTTGATAGTTTTACGGTGTTTTTAGCGCTCGATTCGAGCATATGCTTAATGGACATTACCGATGGTTTGGGCTACGGCAGAACTCTTTTCTGGCAATTTTCTTTTTATATTCTCCAACATATGTGTCTAGGATGCCTCCTGCATATTTTCATCCGATTCTATTTCGGGGCCGAAACGATGTTTTTTCGTGGATAATAGTCCACAAAAACCGGTTGTTTGGGTCAATTTTTGATTTTCCGGAGAAAGTCCCAAGATTTAACAAGCATGTCTATAAGGTGTATTGGAGCATAATTGGAGCAAGTGGTAGTTCCATTCCTCCTTCTTGTTAGTTTTACGGTGTGTTTATTGCACGATTTTAGCATGTTCTTAATGGGAAAAATCGATGTTTCTGCTACGCCAAATTAAAGCTACTTTTGGCAATTTTCTTGTAAAATAATTCATTATATGTGTCTAGGATGCCTCCTGTCGATTTTCGTCTAATTCTAATTTGGGGGCTGAAACGAGGTTTTTTCGTTGGTTATAGTCTACAAAAACCGGCTTTTTGGCCGATTTTTGATTTTCTGGAGAAAGTCCCAAAAATTACCAAACATGTTCATATGGTGTATTCGAGCATAATTGAAGCATTTGGCAATGTCATTCCTCCTTATTGATAAGTTTACGATGTTTTTAGCGCTCGATCAAAGTATGCGCATAATGGACAAATCTGATAGTTTGGGCTACGCCAAAGCTAATTTTTGGCAATTTTCTTTTTCCATTCTATTATATGTGTATAGAATGCCTCATGCCAATTTTCGTCCAATTCTATTTCGGGGCCGAAGCAAGGTTTTTTCGTGGGTTATTGTCCACAAAAACCAACTTTTTTGGTCGATTTTTTATTTTCCAGAGAAAGTCCTGAAATTTACCAAGCATGTCCATAGGGTGTATTTGAGCATAATTGAAGCAAGTTGCACTTTCATTCCTCCTTCTTGTTAGTTTTAAGGTGTGTTTATTGCACGATTATAGCATGTGCATAATTGACAAAACCGATGGTTTAGGCTACGCCAAATTAAAGCTGCTTTTTTTCGCAATTTTATTGTTTAATTCTTCATTGTATGTGTGTAGGATTCCTCTTGCCAATTTTCGTCCAATTCTTTTTCGGGGCCGAAGCAAGGTTTTCCATAGAAACCAACTTTTTTGGTCGATTTTTAATTTTCAGGAGAAAGTCCCAATATTTACCAATCTGTTCTTACGGTGTATTTGAGCATAAATGAAGCTTTTGGCAATGCCATTCCTTTTTCTTGATAGTTTTACGGTGTTTTTAGCGCTCTATTCGAGCATATGCTTAATGGACATTACCGATGGTTTGGGCTACGCCAGAGCTTTTTTCTGGCAATTTTCTTGTTACATTCTCCAACATATGTGTCTAGAATGCCTCCTGCATATTTTCATCCGATTATATTTCGGGGCCAAAACGAGGTTTTTTCATGGATAATAGTCCACAAAAACCAGTTTTGTGGGTCAATTTTTGATTTTCCGGAGAAAGTCCCAAGATTTAACAAGCATGTCTATAAGGTGTATTGGAGCATTATTGGAGCAAGTGGCAGTGCCATTCCTCTTTCTTGTTAGTTTTACGATGTGTTTATTGCACGATTCTAGCATGTTCTTAATGGGAAAAATTGATGTTTCGACTACGCCAAATTAAAGCTACTTTTGGCAATTTTCTTGTAAAATAATTCATTATATGTGTCTAGGATGCCTCCTGTCAATTTTCGTCTAATTCTAATTTGGGGGCTGAAACGAGGTTTTTTCGTTGGTTATAGTCTACAAAAACCGGCTTTTTGGCTGATTTTTGATTTTCTGGAGAAAGTCCCAAAAATTACCAAACATGTTCATATGGTGTATTGGAGCATAATTGAAGCATTTGGCAATGTCATTCCTCCTTATTGATAGGTTTACGATGTTTTTAGCGCTCGATCAAAGTATGCGCATAATGGACAAATCTGATAGTTTGGGCTACGCCAAAGCTAATTTTTGGCAATTTTCTTTTTCCATTCTATTATATGTGTATAGGATGCCTCCTGCCAATTTTCGTCCAATTCTATTTCGGGGCCGAAGCAAGGTTTTTTCGTGGGTTATTGTCCACAAAAACCAACTTTTTTGGTCGATATTTTATTTTCCAGAGAAAGTCCTGAAATTTACCAAGCATGTCCATAGGGTGTATTTGAGCATAATTGAAGCAAGTTGCACTTTCATTCCTCCTTCTTGTTAGTTTTAAGGTGTGTTTATTGCACGATTAGAGCATGTGCATAATTGACAAAACCGATGGTTTAGGCTACGCCAAATTAAAGCTACTTTTTCGCAATTTTGTTGTTTAATTCTTCATTGTATGTGTGTAGGATTCCTCTTGCCAATTTTCGTCCAATTCTATTTCGGGGCCGAAGCAAGGTTTTCCATAAAAACCAACTTTTTTGGTCGATTTTTAATTTTCCGGAGAAAGTCCCAATACTTACCAATCTGTTCTTACGGTGTATTTGAGCATAAATGAAGCTTGTGGCAATGCCATTCCTTTTTCTTGATAGTTTTACGGTGTTTTTAGCGCTCGATTCGAGCATATGCTTAATGGACATTACCAATGGTTTGGGCTACGCCAGAGCTTTTTTCTGGCAATTTTCTTGTTACATTCTCCAACATATGTGTCTAGGATGCCTCCTGCATATTTTCATCCGATTATATTTCGGGGCCGAAACGAGGTTTTTTCATGGATAATAGTCCACAAAAACCAGTTTTGTGGGTCAATTTTTGATTTTCCGGAGAAAGTCCCAAGATTTAACAAGCATGTCTATAAGGTGTATTGGAGCATAATTGGAGCAAGTGGCAGTGCCATTCCTCCTTCTTGTTAGTTTTACAGTGTGTTTATGGCACGATTCTAGCATGGTTATAATGGAAAAAATCGGTGGTTTAGGCTACGCCAAATTAAAGCTACTTTTGGCAATTTTCTTGTAAAATTATTCATTATATGTGTCTAGGATGCCTCCGGTTAATTTTCGTCTAATTCTAATTTGGGGCTGAAACGAGGTTTTTTCGTGGGTTATAGTCTACAAAAACCGGCTTTTTGGGTCGATTTTTGATTTTCCGGAGAAAGTCCCAAAAATTACCAAACATGTTCATATGGTGTATTGGAGCATAATTGAAGCATGTGGCAATATCATTCCTCATTATTGATAGATTTACGATGTTTTTAGCGCTCGATTCAAGCATGCGCATAATGGACAAATCTGATGTTATGGGCTATGCCAAAGCTACTTTTTGGCAATTTTCTTTTTCCATTCTTCATTATATGTGTATAGGATGTCTTCTGCCAATTTTCCTCCAATTCTATTTCGGGGCCGAAGCAAGGTTTTTTCGTGGGTGTCCACAAAAACCAACTTTTTTGGTCGATTTTTAATTTTCCAGAGAAAGTCCGGAAATTTATCAAGCATGTTCATAGGGTGTCTTGGAGCATAAGTGAAGCATGTGGTGATGTCATTCCTCCTTTTTGATAGCTTTATGGTTTGTTTAGCGCTCGATTCGAGCATGTGCATAAGGAATAAACCGATGCATGGTTTGGGCTACGCCAAAGCTAATTTTTTGCAATTTTCTTGTTGCATTCTTCATTATACTTGTCTAGAATGCTTCTTGCCAATTTTCGTCCGAGTCTACTTCGGGGCCGAAAAGTGGTTTTTTCGTAGGTTACACTCACAAAAACCGGCTTTTTGGGTCGATTTTTGATTTTTTGGTAAAATCCCGAAAATTACCAAGCATGTCAATAGGGTGTATTGGAGAATAATTGAAGCAAGTGGCAAAGCCATTCCTCCTTCTTGTTAGTTTTACAGTGTGTTTATTGCACGATTCGAGCATGTGCATAATGGACAAAACCGATGGTTTGGACTACGCCAAAGCTACTTTTTCGCAATTTTCTTTTTTCATTCTTTATTATATATTTAGGATGCCTCCTGCCAATTTTCGTCCGATTCTATTTCGAGGCCGAAATGAGGTTTTCTAGTCGGTTTATCCACAAAAACCGGCTTTTTAGGTTGATTTTTCATTTTTCAGAGACAGCCCCGAAACTTACCAAGCATGTTCATAAGCTGTTTTGGAGCATTAGTTAAGTATGTCACAATGTCATTCCTCCTTTTTGATAATTTTACTGTGTGTTTAACGCACGATTCGAGCAAGTGCATAATAGACAAAGCCGATGGTTTGGGTTACGCCAAAGCTACTTTTGGCAATTTTCTTGTAACATACTACATTATATGTGTCTAGAATGCCTCTTGTCAACTTTCGTCTGATTCTAATTTGGGGCCGAAACGAGGTTTTTTCGTGGGTTATTGTGTACAAAAACCGGTTTTTTGGGTCGATTTTTTTATTTTCCGGAGAAAATCACCAAATTTACCAAACATGTTCATACGGTGTACTGGAGCATAATTGAAGCATGTGGTAGTGTCGTTTCTCCTTCTTGATAGTTTTACGGTGTATTTAGCGCTCGATTCGAGCTTGTGTATAATGGACAAAACCGATGGTTTGGGCTACCCTAAAGCTTTTTTTTGCAATTTTCTTGTTCCATTCTTTATTATGAGTTTAGGGTGTCTCCTGCCAATTTTCGTCTGATTCTATTTCGGGGCTGAAACCAGGTTTGTTCGTTGGTTATAATCCACAAAAGTCGGCTTTTTGGGTTGATTTTTTTTTTTTCCGGAGAAATTCGCGAAATTTACCAAGCATGTTATAAGGTGTATTGGAGCATAATTGAAGCATGTGTCAATGTCATTCCTCCTTCTTGATGGTTTTACAATGTGTTCATTGCTCAACTCGAGCATGTGCATAATGGAATAAACCGATGGTTTGGACTACGCCAAAGCTAATTTTTGGCAATTTTCTTGTTGCATTCTTCATTATATGTGTCTACAATGCCTCTTGCCAATTATCGTCCGATTCTATTTCGGGGCCAAAACAATGTTTTTTCGTGGGTTATAATCCACAAAAACCGGTTTTTTGAGTCGATTTTAGTTTTTTCCGAGAAAGTCCCGAAATTTAACAAGCATGTCCAAATGGTGTATTGGAGCATAATTGAAGCAATTGGAACACCATTCCTCCTTCTTGTTAGTTTTACAGTGTGTTGTGCATTATGGACAAAACCGATGGTTTGGACTACACCAAAACTACTTTTTGGTAATTTTCCTGTTCCATTCTTCATTATATGTGTCTATGATGTCCCAGCCAATTTTTCGTCCGATTCTATTTCGGGGCCGAAACGAGATTATTTCGTGGATTATAGCCCACAAAAATTGGCTTTTTGTAATTAGAAAATTTTCTACAAGCGAATTCTAACCATATTTATTCGTTATAGAATAGAATGGTTTTCCCAGCTCAACTCTAGAAGACACGCTTAGGGATGTTTTTTTTTTGGTAAGAAGACACGCTTAGGGATGTTTGTGTTAATGTCCTTACGGATTAACCAAAATTTTGAATCTTTGTGTACCTAAAGACAACCCCATCATCTCACACCTTAAAATAGAAAACAGCAACAACCATTGGATATGATACCCATGATGGAAAAGGTCTTGGGGTGTCCATGATGTACGCATCCTTATCCTAACTAATTGGTCTTAAACAGTTAATTACGTGTGCACGGAATTTATATTATGTCATAAACAATTCACAGCAAGTGTAGTAGGAGTATTTACATAAAGGTAAGTAGATTGAAAATTACAGTCTGAAAGTCTACATACTTTATATTTGATACAGTAAGACCAACTCAACAAGTAACAGTCAACTGTTAAGTGACTAAGTCAGCTTATCTATCTCAGGGACTCGGTCAGGAGATAGTTCAACAAGCCCAATTTTAGGGCCATTTAGACCATCAATTTTCACTTTTTCTTACAAATTATAACTACTTTTCGATACATGAGCTTCTTGGGTACACTTGTCAAACGCAATAAAATTAAAAACAAGTCATTTTATCAAGCAGTAGGATTTGTTGAATTTGGGTACAATTTAAAGTTAAAGGAGGAGCCAAGATTTGGAGTTTATACATATTATTACGAATAAATTACTTACTTAGTCGAGAGTATCATTTACTTTGTAAAAAATAATAGAAGATGAAATTGACTACACTTGTTCGATAATCACTTTTGTAAATTGCCCGTGTATGATTCTCTTTAAAGGAAAATGAATAGTTTGGTGAAGGAGAAATTGGGAATAACGAAATAAACTGATATATGTGTTCGGGTGATGTACTGATCTTGTGATAGTAAGTTAATAAAGTGGAGGCTTAAGACATGATGAGGCTCAAATACAGGGAAAAAAATCTTTAAAATATGCCTGATTTTGGTATTCGGCAGCCGTACCTAAAAGTTGGGTTCGACACTTATTTTAAACAATTTTCATCTATACCCAAACACAAAAATGTCTATACTAAACATGTTTATTATGAGCCACATTTTTTGTTAGACACGCATTAGGTGTTCCTAGGAGCATCTATAAATCATATTGATAGGTTACTCTGTACCCAAAAAAAAAAAAAAAATTAAAAGATTTACTATATGTTTCGCGCTTAATATGAACATGTGGACCATGCACAAATATGATATGAGCTATTTTTGAGCTATTTTCATCATATTTTCTGATTTCATAGTCCATTATAAATATTTAGAATGTCTCATATCAAATTTTTAGTTAGGGCTCCAAATGACGTTTCGGTATTGGTTATAGAATTAGTAGGAAGTGTCCTTAATATATATAATTGATTATATATGGAACCACAAATATGGCAAAAATATTAATAGTCCAAAAGTAACTGATATTATGGCTATGTGACCTATGTCCCAATTAATGAAGTGTAACTACAAACTCATTACAGTTCGCCTTGTCCCTTGGTGTCTTCGGGCGACAATAAAAGACTCTGATGAGGAAGGAGCCAATCATGTCCATCTATGTAGGATATATCAAGATAAGGAGCTGCTTCAAATTGTTTCAGTTGCCTGCTATATGAGACTCTACTTGTGTAGTTGGCCCCTGGACCTGTGCACTCGTATTCTCCAAAGAATATAGTCCTGCAATGCATCATAATCGTATTGTTATATTAGGTTAGACTTACAGACATGAATCCCTATGCACATTATCACTTAGATTAATTAACTTTCTAGGTTACTATAAATTTGGAACATAAAGATAGAAAGTTAAATTTTGCTATCGGAGTATCTAGTAGTCATTTCACTAGGCGCCCCTCTTGGTGCACGTTAATATTCTCGCAATATTTTTTTCTGAATATCGTGCAGTACTACAGTTTAAGGGACGGGTGTGCTGAAGTTATCAAACTATGATCATAAGATTGTCAATCCTAGTAGTGAGGTTCAATTAGTCAGCCAAGATAATGTGATGCAAGTAATTTCATGCAAAATTTGATTAATTACTAGCTCAATGTAGTATAGCTAAATTATAGAAAAGGAACGGTTACAGACGAGTCTCTGGAAGGGTCTCTCCAATCATTCCATCCATCAGGAGAAATTACATCAGACATGTATGTCTTGGAGAATACCACCAAGGCATAAACTCCCCAAGCCCTGCCAAGCCAAACTTTACCAGTACCACCAATGTTGCAATTCAGGAAAGAGAAGCCTGTTTTTTCGTCTTTAGACTGCCTCCCGTGCGCTGTGATTGCGCCACTCACCACCCGCTGTGGGTTGTCTTCAGCTATGGAATTAATGGTGCATTCCTAAATAGCCAGAAAAACAAACATTCTAACATTAGGTACGCTAAGGCTTTGAATTGAAGAAAACAATGTTGCGAGTGAAGAACAGTTCAAAGCTAGTACGTACTCCGTATGTAGTACCTCATAAAGTGATCTAGCATTTCCGAAAATAAAATCAATGGATCCTTGGATGAAGCAGTCCTTGAAGTAATGCCTCCCGCGGTCGTCATTGAGCGTGTCTTGAGCCCCATAAAACCCGCAACTGTAGAAGGCCGCTCGGTCACTTGAAATTCTTAGTGCCACTGCTTGGCCTCCGACGTCTCCTGGAGATGGTGGAGGAGCTGTGTTCTTTCCTCATAATGATATACCAAGTTAGACCAATTTACATTGTGCTGCTAAGACACTGATGTATTTCATTTCTAAAGCAAAGGCTACTACTTTAAAGTTCCTCTCAGATACATATCGTTATCTAAACAAGCTTGCTCTAGTGCTCTACATTATTTTGAGTGTGATCAAAGTCCACTTCATATAGACTGACAAAAGTGCTGCATTACATGAGAAGTTTAAACAGAATATGGCCTACTGATCATAATTTTTACCTGCTTATTACTATCTTGAACACACATGCATGGAAACATATTGCAAAAGTGGAGTACTTGTGGAATTGGTTTCAATCATCCAAATAAAGCAAAAAAAGGAACTAGAGTATAAATACTTCACTACAACGCAGTAATCCATATTAGAATGATCCTGGTCAATAGGCATATGCAATGTTGGTGTCCAGGTTATATTTTAGCAATGCAATAAGTTGTAACTTCAAGTGCGTCTAGCTTCACGCATTTACCTGAAAGCTAATGTTGTAAGCTACAAAGCCTTGTGCAAAGATGGTAACTGACGCGCTGTAAGCTGTGCCTCCTGTTGAATTGGAAGTGTCATTCCACGCTATTACTGTGCTTAGGTATCCTTGTCCTTGCATTATTATGTTCGTTTTATTCGCATTAACCACCACCTTCTCACTGCCATCAGAATCATATAAGAAACACATTAAGCTCCCTCAAAACTTGTTCTCAAAACCAAGTTTTGATGTGCTCTTTATTTTATGGCCAATAATTACGTATAGATAGACTAACCTGTAGAGACCAGAATCGACGATGATAAGAGTTGAAGAGGAGCTAAAATCGGGTACCGCATCAACAGCTTTTTGTACACTACTGAAGTTCCCACAACCATTCATACCCACTGCCAATACTAGAGAAACTCCATACAAAGATGGTATCTTAGACGTCCATTCGGACTCATCGCACGTGATTCTTTGTCTTCTCCTGTGATGATGGTGGTGATGAACATGATGGCTTCTCCAAAAACCCCCACATATTCGCTGGAGAACCTCTAAGAAGCCATCAGAAGTGACTTCCTTCACTATTCGTGTAACGTAAGAACATGCTATCTTTGTAAGGTCGACGCGGTCTATGAGACTAGAGCTATAAGAGGAAGAGTCTAATAATGCATATATGATGGAGATAAGTGCAACGGTACATGCAATGAACCAGAACAAAGTGATGGTTTTGAATCTCATGACTCGAGGAGTAGTGAACTAGTGATACCGACTGACGATCTTGGAGGAAGCTAAGATGACTTATTCTTATACACGTGATGCAACAAATGGGTTGATTAACGTGACAGGAAAGAAATGTAAAAGGGTGGTATTCTTTTGTGTTTTCATTGATCTCATGCTATGGTTTATAATGGAAATGATGACAACTTTCTTGCTTTAAAGTAAAGAGGGTAGGGGAAAATGTGTCATGGGCAGCGATAGAGATAGATGAGATGATAAATTGTACGCTAAACAACAGAGAAAGAGATCAGTAATGATGGAAGAAAATGTAAGGTGTTACATGCGTGTGGTTGTCATTCTTAACAAGTACATTTTCACTACTAATCAAGTTGGTAATTCTTTCAGCGTGATTATGGTTTTATGAGATGAACCAGCTAATGACTTTTGATACCTCCATGCAATTTGACTTGCAAGCGACATCAACTATCAAATAGCACCGCCCCACTTTTGTGGATTTAAGATCTCTGTAGATATTCAGTATCTAGGTTCACCCCAGGGTACTTATTACCTACGTATTTCCTACTATGACCTAATTCCTACAGTGACCGATGGTACAGTTGCGCAATATTCTCTCGAGCTAAAACTTGCTGAATTAAATCAACAGAAGTACAACGAACATTGAAATTGTTGCGCACAAATGAAAAGGACTAAAAAGAATTCATGTTATAGAAAGAAGAAACAGACTATCTAAAAGGAACTGAAACTGTTAAAAAAGGGGGGGATGAGCTAAATTGTTAAGAAGCAGACCAGCTTAAAAGCACTAAGAGTAATTGAATTTATATGCTAGAATGAGCTAAATTTGTAAAAAGGAACCAAAATTGATCAAATAATTGAAAGCTATGATGGGTTGAAAAGAACTTAATCTGTTGAAAGAAATTGAAATAACGAAAGGAATCGACGGTAACTGAAATTCATGTGAAAAGGATTGGATTACATAATTATACCTACATTACAAGACTATGGGTGTATTTAGAAATCTGACTCAAAAGGTGCCTGCAACCTGAAAATGTGACTGAAATTTTTTTTTATTATTTTTTCAGTTAGTTTAAATGTATTTCAAGTTGTGTAATAAAACAACCTTAAAATTTAAAATGACTGAAATTTTAATCAAAAATAATATAGACTAGTCCAATAAGATGACTATATAAAAGAATGTTTTAATAAAAATCAAAATAAAATTGTAGAGCTAATAACTTGGTATTTGACTGACTTGGTATTAGGTACTTGTACACTAAATTGTAGAGCTAATGACTTGGCTTCTAAAGCCACTCAACTAAAAATTAATGTAACAATACACCATCAATTTTACCATGGTCCATTTAAATACTAAGTAAGCACAACAGTAACTTGACTTATTTGTGCACTGCTTGTATATAAACATTAATAAGGATCATCGTTAAATTTGGAGTGCCCCTTTCCTGCCAGACTGGACAAAATTTGTATTTTTCTGTCGAGAAATAAAATTTCTTATCATTCCAATGGAACAAAGAAATATATACCTTACCCACTAGCTCCTTCCCTCTAGAAACCTAACTGTAAGAACGCTCAAAAAAATTAGGTACCAAAATTAATTACAGAAATTGCACCTTTTCTAACCATTCTGCATAAGTTACAAAAAACTGAAAGCCGACAATCACTGTAGCCAACGATTAATGTGATGCCCGCCTGTGCTACCGTAAAGGGGTTAGACGGACTGCCAACAATGTCATTCTTCAGTGAGAAACAAGATGTGCCCAGTTTGCTAATTTACAGGCCTCATAACTCAGCTGGACTTTGGACAACCCGACACTCTGGAACTGCCTTATGTAACATAGACGTTCCCTGGAAGCGCACCATCGACCAAAAGTTTCTCTTGAGTTCACGGAGCTGTAGCATAATAATGCTAATGTTAGCTGAAAGTCATGCATGTGAAAACTACATGATGAAGGCAAAAATAAGCTAAATTACCTGGTCAGGAGTCATCTTCATGAAACCAAAACGTTCTGTCCAGATGGATTCTGCTTCCTCAGCAGCTGGAAGCACAAAACTCTTAACTTTGAGGAAGGCCAGCAGTCTCTCAATGCATGCGAATAATGTTTGAAAGTAACCCTGCAAAAAGTATTTACAATCTCATTTAAGCCTAAAGAAAGAAAATACCTCTTCAGCAAAGCATAGGTCAAGACACAGCTACTAGCAGCAGAAGAGCAATCACTTCACTTCTACCTTAACTATGACCAGAAGAAAAGCAAAAAACTACATGACCTCAAGCGGACGCAGAAGGCATTAATGCTTTCTTAAATGCAGAACCTCAATGAAAGAGATAATAACTACACAATCAAGATAAAAGAAACAAGATAGATGTCACCACTGGCTAATGTGAGATACCTCATAAAGGGTTTTGATTGTAGCCATATGACCTGTGCTAATGATATGAGAAAATGATTAAAACCATTGTAGGGCGCTTCGCCCTAAGACTAGAGCTGGCAGATCTGTCCGACCTGCTAGACTGATCCAAACCGCATGAACTCAACACAGTAGAACCCGAGTAAATCTCAACCTGACCCGACGTGAGGCTTAACCAAAACCCAAAACAACTGAAAGTTCATGACTAGATACAGCAGTCGAACTCAAATTTGACTAAGTTATACATAATTCTTATCAGAAATATCGTAATGCTAAAATTTCATCCAAACTTCATAAATAATGTTAAAAAATATTTATTAATTTGTTGTATATTAGGGATTGACTTGACCCGAAGTTGGTCTGGCTCAAGAATGAACGGACCTGAAACCGACATGAATTCGACCCAAAAGAATAGAGGACACGATGTGACCTGAACAAAATAAGACCCAAACCAGACCTGACTTAATCCAAAGGTAGCCATGATCCAAGTTGACCCAAACCCAACACGGCCCAAACTGAAATGACCCGACCAGAAACAGACCCGGCCCGCCCAATCGACAGCTCTACCCAAGAGTAAATGGTAGGAGTTCTGCTTTAATAACCATGGTCATCTTCATAGTTTCTAATAGCCTCGACCACAATCCGCCCTTGTCCACCCTACCGAATTACCGATAATGCCCGAAAATGTTAAAACCAAAAAAAAAAAAGGGTTGCCTCACTCTAGCCTTTTTGTTTCGGCACTTCCTTTCTTAAAAGATTTTTCTTCCCACGACAACTCTCCACAGTCTCTAACCAACTAAAGGGTACTGCTACGTATATACATCTATATGACCTGCCACCTGCAGGATCCAGTCTGGAATGCGGTTCTTGGTCATGACATTGTCGTCACAGTAAATTGACAGCATAAAAACAAACTAAAGAAGCGGCTGCAAGGAAGACTCTTACTTTGCCATGGTTACCGCTGCTTGTTGCAACCAAAGGCAGTTCAGCAACTTCTGGACCAAAGATACGAAAGATTCCCGCTGAGACAACCACTGAGCTGCATATTTGAAAAGATATCATGTTGCTAATAACTTAATCGAAAAATAGGCTGAACTGAAACATAGAGGAGAGTCCCCTTACTTGATGGTTAACACAGCGCAGTACATCCCTCCATATTCTTGGCCCCCGACGTTCCTCCTATTGGATAATGAAAATCCATAAGGAAGCAGACTCGATATAATTATTCTTAAACAAACCTACGTATTAAGATACACTAAACAAAGAGAGGAAGTGCCTACCCATAAACCATTGCAGGTATCAGGTCATGTCCAGATACCACATCAATTATCGGGGCAAAGGATTCCTGAGGCATGAAAATATGTAAACTGATTAATATTTTAACCAGGACATGTAACACCATCAAACGACCCACCAAATACTAATTTGTTGAAATAACAAAATGAAACAAAAGCTGTGCAGTCCTACAACTTTAGTTTTTTCATATGCTTTCAGAACCGAAGGATATTAAACATGTAACAGTATCAGACTACGTATCCAATCTCATCATAACTATCACTGTCAAATGTTGAAAAAATCTAGTATATACAGAGCAAACAAAACAAAATATAAAAGATAACAGGCCAGAGGGAGGGGGAAACTCCACAACAGAAGTTCCAATTTTCCAGCAAGGAATGAAATTGAAGCACTTCTCATATTAAGTACTATACCAGCACTGAATTGTTCTTTTTTAATACTGATTCCAATTCCCAAAAGAGTAAACCAGTTCCAAACCCCGTAGCCTCAGGCATAAGACTAAATTGACCTTTGCTTATAAACGTCATGTCAAAACTGCCACCACATGGCACACAATTGTTTAATATCACCCTAAAATCAGAACTATATTGGCTATGAATCTATGATCTTATGCATATGATATTCCAGTAGTATGTGCAACCAAAAGAAGCATTAGATCAAACAACAAATTAATCATTGCATAAACGAATTAATTTTACCCAGCATCAACTTTTACTACATAAATCACTTGGGTAAATAATTAGCGTTTCAGCAACAGGTTTTCGGGGTCAACAACCGGTCACTGGTTGTCGTTGGCTTTCAGAATTAAATAAATGATCCTCATTACCATGTTACACCTAAAATAGCACATAAAAGATTGATACAGCATAAACATGAGAGTCAACTAAGATCCACATCAAGCATTTCGAACACATACATGGAAGATTGCGACAGCCTGTGAGAGCAAAGGTCGTGTTTCAGGGGAAGCTATTTTGCCACTAAGAAGTCTCCAGCTAACATCAAAACCAGTTGCACCTTCAGAGCCGTTTTGCAGGTCCTTCCTCGTAATAATGTTCACTAGAGATTGTGGGAGCCTTTCTGCTCCTCTGACCAGAAGATTCTGCAAAGCAGACTCGATCCTTCCACAATCCATACCACAAAACCATTTACCATCAGGTAATTCCTGCAATGTCACAACATCACCAGCTCAAACTCAGTTACAAACTTACTGTAACTTGACAGACTGATTTCCATAATTCATTTAGGCAAAATGAGTTGCTGTCTGCATGCATACCGTAAGGTCTGCCATATTATGGTCCTTTAAGCAGCCAACATGATACTCTTTTTCACACTGAAAAACCAACACAACGCGAATCAGCTCGAAACAAGCACAGAAAAAAACCGACTGACTAAAATTCTATATCCCATGGCCCCACACCCCTGGGAACATATATTTCCAAAACTACAGGTCGTTAAAAGGCATTTGTAAGCTCTTCCACCAAGTCATTATTACAGCACTAGGCAGCAAGTGTGCCCTGAAACATTCATGAACACATACATAGACTCCTAAGAATCTAAGGCTCTATATGCCATGAAGTCTCGAAAGCCATGGAGGCATCCACTCATACAGTTACAACTGAAACAGGAGTAAAAAAGGAGAAAGGGGGGGGGGGGGAGAGCGGGTAGAGGTAAGCTCAAGACCAGGGTGGGGTCCCAGGTGAGATGGACCAGCAGCTTCAAAGTGGGCTTGAATAGCACCAGCGACTCAGCTGGCGCGAGATTTCTCGTGAACAAATGGGCACAGGACCTGTTAGATGCTAAGGGTGCAGAAAGATGGACGACTGTCACATGGAATCTTAAACATGGAACAATGAAGAATAAGAAAACAGCTTTTTATACTAGGCATAAGACAAAAGAAATTTAAATTAAAAAAAACATAGAAGAAGGCGACATATAGACCATAACACTTGTCACTTTGAGGTTGTTTTATAAGAATACTAGAATCTTGGATTGGTGCAGACACTGGTTGAAACAAAAGCTGCACTAATTTTTTTTTTTTTTTTTTTTGAGAATAGGTAAGAAGAATTACATTAAAATTAGGAGTGTCTCCTCTCGAGACAAACCCCTAATCTATCTTGGTATAAGATATCATCTAATTCATCTGAGGCAGAAAAGTGCCATAAGAGACTATGACTAACAGAGTAACCTAAATTCGCCATCCAGTCAGCTGCTCTATTTCCTTCTCTGAAAATGTGCGTGATGATAATTGAGTCAACTGAGATGAGGAACTTTTTTGTATCTTCAATCAAGGCATGGATCCTCCAAGAACAACTGAATTGACCTTTGAGAGCTTGGACAACTATAATTATACAGACTAAGCAGGCACTATATTGGAATTTTAAATATTATAACCAGTCCCCATCCCAAGGTAAATAAAAACATTCTATGTTCCATATTTTATTTACATATAAAAAAACTTGTCCTCTATGTTAAAAGAACAACTTTAAAATGAGAAAGATACCTGATCACATAGAATAATTGTACGAGGTCCAAATCCTGACTTGCAAAAGTCAAACCCTCTGCACGTCAAACAATTAAAACATACTTGAAATAAATTCAATCACAACATGTAATAACATCCCAAACGAGGGATATTACAAAAACACACAACAACAAACAGTACATGCAGGGAAAAGAGGAGGGTAGAGTCTGTTCCCATTAGCTAAGCAAAGAAAGATTCTTGACCAAACCTAGGAAACCTACAACTTGATATATAAGATGGAAACATTTGTTTTCGCCTGATATCCTACCGAACAAAGGGCATAGTGTAACAAGATGACCACCTAATCCAAGCATGCTCCTTTTCCCTTACCATCTCCTCCTTTTCCAGAAATATAAAATCTCTCCTTAGGACTATCACTATCTTAAGCAATGATATATGAAACATGGATAAGTAAACAAAGATAATTTGAGTTCAAACAAACATTTAGCATACAGCGTGCCTAAGAATGACAAGACGAAAACAAAAGCTTCTTGATCAGTATAGTCAAACTCAATGGTGAAGAACAAACAATATTGCAATCAGACAAGATTAATACCTGCACAAGATACAGGAGCTAACTTCAGATCCAATATTGTGGACCATTTGAATGGACCGTTTGGTTATCTGCTCTATGGGATCAACTCCAGAAACTCTTCCAGCAGCAACAGCATTAGCATTATGCGCAACAAATTTCTCCCTTTCAAACATGTTCTCACAATACTTACAATACCATTTACCACGGGGTATGCTAGACAAGGAAGCACATTCTGCAGAAAATAGCATATTAGTCAGCTCACATGATGGAGCAACAAGAGGAAACACAGATCAACGACATGAGAATTTAGTTTGAAAAACACCAAGTTCCCATAATGAAATAAAGCTTTTTTCCTTTCCATTGAAGTGCAGGGGAATCCAAAAGCAAGACAACTGAAGAAACCGTATGTATGCTATTCTATAAAGAAGCAAAAATCAATGCCAATACAGGGTCACAAACACCATGAACATATCAGCAAAATGTTTCTCGAGATGGAGAGAGATTGTGTCTATGTTTGTAACTTACCTGTGTGGAAAGCTCTCGGGCAACCATCACAAAGCAAAAGACTCCCGCCGTCCGCACAAATAGAGCATAAATCATCGTTAAACTTCACAGATTGTCTACGGCCTTTGATTAAATTTATTGATAATTCATGGAGTGAAACCCCATTAGAGGTGTATATATAACAGTACCTGTAAAACCACATACACGATCAAAATTAAGCAAAAGTAAAATTATACTCAAAGCATGATGCTGCAAAATCTGTCGCAAGACTTACGGTTTTCTACGTGAAGCACAACCAGCATGTGCCTCGAATTGTGAAGCACTGATCTGCACAATGTTCTTAAAAATCAACAACTTCAAAGATCATGACAACATCGAATTTTAGAGTTAGAATAAATACCCACCACAGTCTCACAGCAGTTACAGAATATTCCAGAACCCTTCTTGAACCCATCCAATAATTTCTACAGAAAAATAATAATAAAATTTAGAAAGAAAAAATGCACAAATGTCTTGAAATATATATCATGTCCATATTCACACCCACCTGACCCCTTGCATAATATCCAAGTTCAGTTCCATCGGGTAAGACATCATCTTCAAAAACCAATTTATGCAGCCGAAGATCTCTGAACAAGAGAGACAACCAAACAGCATAAGAGTTCAGGCGATACAACCTGAGATTTAGTGACAACAGAGTTAAAACAGATAAACTATTCTGCTTCTAAAAGTAAGCTTACTTCAAAGAAGTGCATACAGTGACTAGGGCATGGCAGTTGTGAATCCAGCTACTTTTTTCACTCTGTGTTTTTAACAGACTTTTTAAGAAACCTCGCAGCAAACTGCAGTTGCTAATCTGTAGGCTATTCAAACCATTTCTAGTGTCCCCAAAGAATACCACAACGTTTTGGCAAAAAGAGGGGATAGGAGAAGGGACTACTACTACAAGAGCGTAAAGATCCTGAACCTATATTGTGATGTCTACAAGCAATTAAACATGGATATGTAGAAATAAACTTGCGGCAGCAAGATATTTACTGCCAAGAGTTCAGGCAATATAAATTCAAATACTACCCACAAAAAAAACCTTAAATGAGATTTTATCCCAGGGGAGGAGACCACATTTATGATAAAGTTCAGTCGCCATCCGAGCTCAGTTCATAAACTCCAACCACAGCTAGCTCTCACCAGTAGTACATTAAAAAAAACATTGATAAGGAAAAAAAAAAAACTAACTTCCTTGTAATCTTCCCAGAAGTCTTTTTCTCTGAGCTATGAACTGATGGAGTCTTAGAGACCTTGGGTGTCAGAAGTTCCTTTCTCACCCTGAAAGATCCAAGAATAAAAGACTGCATTACAAAAACAGAATATTGAGAATCTATTACCAACCAGAAGCACCAGGGAGAGTATAAAAACCAGAACCATAGGGCATAAATAATTTCCTTCTCATGCAGAATGGGGTAACAGACCAGTATACCTTTTTGTTGCATAACCACCCTTTGGTGAAGACTTCCCTACAACAGTCAACCCAGACGGCTTTGGAGATAAAGCTGACTTCAATGACCTAGGTCAAGAAATTATATGAATCCATTATAATCAAGCAGGAATGATGACAAAACTGCACACACATTAAATTCCTCAAAAAGCAAATCATTATTAAAAAAATATATATAAACCAATAAGACAAAAGTAAACAGAAGACCAGATTCAAGCGAATACCTTGATTAACTTCACATGAAAAATTGTGTACCAAGTCACACTTCATTAAAACAAACCAAAAGAAAATAAAAATACTTACTTTTTTATTGATTTCTTGCAAGTCTTTGTTGCTAAAGATTTTCCCATCTCTGGACTTCTGCAAGTTTTTGGTGCCAGAAACACATCTTCTGAGCTGCATCCATACAAACACAAGCACCACGATAATGTTTTTTCACAGTACTCAATGAAACTTTACAAGTCTAACCGAATAATTTAAAAATGTAAGAGAAAAGATAATCACAGAAACCTAAAAAGGTTTCCTAGACAAAATCAAAAGTGTAACAATTACTCACAGATAAACAGAAAAGCAGATTTACCAGCATCAACAAGTCATGATGAAAAATTTACGACAGCAAAGTACAGTCATGAGAACAGATCAGGCTAATTTTATCGAGGAAGGTATAGCAATGCCCATACACAATGGAAATTGAGGATACAATGGCATGGCCGAGGCCCATGGGCAGGACCAACCAATAGTAAAAACTGAAAAGACCAACCCTGCAATTGTTTCTATGGGAGTGACAATTATGGCAACAGAAACAACAACCTAGTATCAATCCCGCACTACAGTCTAGGGAGGTCAAAAATTAATATGCAGTCTTACCAACTAATCTCGACTAATCCCAGTGACTAATAAAGAGATTGGACAGACCCACATAAAACGGTTTTTGTATTAAACAATTAATAAACAAAATACTGGACTAAAAAGTATCACAGTATGCTTTTCTTGAGTAAAAAGATTTTATAATAAAATAAATTTACAATAACTAATGAATATCATTAAAATCAAAGAATACAATAACAAAATAATGGTAATATTAATATAAATAAAACATACGGAGTATAAAAATGATAATATAACAATAAGAATGTCAATAATAAAGTAATAATTTCAAAATGACTAAAACTCATAGTAGATAAGAAATAATATACAACTAAAAAACATTACCAATAGAAAAAATAACAAGAATAGTTAATAGCGAAAAAAACTATTATTAAAAGAAAAATACTACACATGAAAGTAAAGATAGTGAGAGCTATACAGCATTCCACATACCCAAAAGATTACATCTACACTACTAAAACCCCAACCACAACAATCCGACCAACAACAACATCGTGTGAGAACAAGCTCCTCTCCTGAATGTCAATAACACTAATCCTAGCATGCCACCTATGTGGCTACACCAGTCATGGACCATATCTGAACCACCTTAGTCTTCGTACACGTAACTTATCCTCGATACAAGTACACCCACCTTACTTCTTATCACTTCATTCCTGAATGTACCACCCTCATCTCTACGACTGCAAGCTTATGAGTTTATGTACATTCCATTGAAAGACACTGCCAAATCTACTACATTACTAATACCTCCAAAGTTGTGTTCCATAGTTTTAAAACAAAACACTTTTGAGTTTGTATCAAAGTTCAAATCTATCTTTCTCTCCTACTCTAGCATCATCTAATAACACAATGTCAATAGCAAACAAAACACACCATGTCACACCACCTTAAGTTAACTAATAATTTAGCTCATTCATAATCATTGCAGACAAGAATAGTCTCAAAGACGCCCCATGATGTAACCAAATAATTGCTAAAGTGATATAATCACTTCCTAGGGTTTTAAAAATACTCTTCACCTTATCGTACATGTCTCTAACAGAATATTTACAGAGAATGTAGTCAAGCATTGCATATGCAACACTGAAGCTTCTTATCTTTTCTTTCCCTCCTTTTTGACATGGACCTCTTACATACCTATTTTCTCACAAATATTGCCAAAATGGTAAAAGCATGAAATAATGATCTGGCAAGAAGGTATTTCCTTAAACGTTTTGAATTAAAAAAGGCTCCAATTTTGCAAAAACAAACTCCTCAATATCTCATGTGACTAAACCTATACTAATTTGAGAGAAACTTTCCCAGTCGAGAAGGTTTTAGCAACTTACCAATATAAGGTAAAGCAATTTCAAGCAATAAGCTCTTATAGTTTCTAGTTTTAATGTACTGATAAACTAAATGGGAAAAACAAAAAATAAAAATCCGTTACACGGTTATTATCCAGATTTCCACTTCCTATTCCAGATGTCTCAGTACTAAATCGACTTTCCTTAAAGACATGATGCCTACTTCCAATTTCACGAACACCAAATACGTCAACCAAGTAACCAACTCAATTGACATACCCCCATTTACGCCCAAAAATGTAACAAAACGTAAAATCATGGCTACTAGAATCCTAAAGTTAACTGGACAAGGAGGCAAGGACTGAGTGTAATGTAGGCTCTACTACTTGCAGGGACTTCTCCTCCAACTTTCGTCTAATTTTTACCACACAAGTTCAATGGTCAGACACAAAAACTTAAGGTTAGAATGAAGAGTCACAATAACAAATATTTTTGTTATCAAAAGTGAGAATCATGTAAACCAGCAGAATCTGGAAGAAAAGCAAAATACAATGCATACTTTTTCGCTATTTCTGTACTTCTGCCCATCCTTGAACTGATTCGCACCTTCGGCGTACGAAATGCTTCTCCAGATCTAAATTCAGAAAATATACTAATATGAACATAACACTAACTGGGCTATAATTAGTTGATTACAAAAGAAAAGACAAGAGTATGCATAACCACTGGGCATAAATCACTTCAAATAACAATATGAAGCGCCCAAGAATAATAGAAGCAAAATAGTTCAGAAGTAATACTAACTTCGCTGCAGATTTTTTCTGACCGATATCTCGAACTGATTTATACAAACTACGACCTTGAGGCATATCACCTGCTTCGGCAGCCTGAGGACTGACAAAATCGGAAGACCTGGAAAAGCAAAAATGCATCGGTGAACAGCATGCATAATTGTGTTTATGCATTCAGCCAATGATTTATATGCCACACTGACATCAAATATTTACACTAGTGACAATTTATACTAAGGACTCTAGGGATAACAGGAATTAATTACTTCATACATTTCATGCTACATGGCGACAGGCTCTCTCGAACTATTTGCATTGCACTGTGACCACTACACTATTGGCATTTATCACTTCCAAGTCACTTGTCAGTACCAAAGAATAAAAGTGGCAAACTGCAGTGCGAAGGAATATTCTGCTCATCATGCATATTGGGTGTGGCGCAGCAGAAGCTTGACAGGCAACAAATACGTTGTCCTCCCTTTTAAAGCCAGATGCAAAAGCAGACCGCTCTTTGATAGCGGTATTTCATGTTTAAAACACCAGTCACTATAGGGTTCTGACAAGCATCGATTTTCTCTAGGACATAAGAATACTTTTACCAGCTAACGACCGATAAATGCTTTCACAAGTACCAAGATAGAAGTGTCAACAGAATACTAAAAAGAATACTACTTATCTAGAAGCACTTCACACCTTGTTGCCACTTGCCACAAGACTAAAAGTCTAAGCAATTGCAGGACAGTATAAAGGTAAGGTGCTGCTTCATTTTTAGTACATAAAAGGTAAGATGCACACATTCTAACTGAGAGCGGATTATTCTGAGCTCATACATGGCCGCTTCTGTATAAAAGAAGTCTCCAATGAATGTACATATAGTAGAAAGGTAAGGTGCAAATAAAATAACAAGAGTGAAACAGGAGAAGAAAGTTACCAAGTTCTGTAGCCAGACCTACACATCTTGCGAGATGAGTACACTGGGCCAGTGGGAGATAAATTTGACATAATGCATGAAGTGCAAACTGGCTCTAAACATTCCGTGTCCATGGTGGAATATAGCTCTAAAATCAAACAAAGCCAGCGTCAAAAGACAGGGAAACATTATCATAGTAAGATCACATTGCATTTGGCAATTCAGCAAGAATAGGCGGGAAACGTCACCTTTGCAATTCTGACAGACAATGAGTTTCCTTTCAGGCAAAGGACCAATAGCATTTAGAACAGTTGCTTCCAATGTTTTCAAACGAGTAGCCTTGCATGCTTTTAGTATCTGGATAAAACTCCTCCCATTCTCAAGGTAAATGTATTGTACCGCCCTCTTGTATGTGTTATTAGCGTGAATCTCAAACAGAGACGGTGGGATAACCTAATAATAGGTCAAAACAATTGATAAATACTCAACCTATTCGAAGCTTCACATAATTATGGTCATAACAAAAGCACATTGTTAGAAATTGTCAATACTCACTTTGGAGTTTAGGCATGAGTTACAAGGACACAATATGCCGATTGCCCTAATTCTTCCACGAAGTCCAGGACCCTATCAACGAAAGTTTCTTCATCTATGAGTCAAAACATTCCAAACATACTCATTCAAGAAAAAACTAGCATTACTAGGAAAACAAGAAAATGTAACACAAAATCACCATTTCACAGCTACATAAAAGCGAAAGTAGTTTATGCTACAAACGATACCTTGCCGCCATCATAATAAACAGGACAGCCCTCGAGCAAACCCGTCTCAAACAGCTCCTTAACAGTGGTGGGGATCCTTGAAACGGCAACCTGCTTGGACATTTTCACCTCTGATTTTCTCAAAGGCGACGAAGACATTGTCTCGTCCTCGACAAGTTTATCCATGACATCACATTCCCCGTTCTCATTATGACTGACTCCAACTTCCTTATCCGGCACCACAGAATCGCTAGTCTCCGTGACACACGAGTCTGTCCCATCCTCCTTGGCCTTCCCTATCTTCCCCTCCCCATGAATCTCATTCTCGCCGCTCACTTGAACCTCCAAAAGCGCCTCTTCTCTATCAACATGTACATTGTTACTGCCACTCACGACTTCCTTTTCCACTTTCGTGTTTTCGTCCACAACATCTTGGACCTTGACAGTATCAACAGGTTTGAGTGCCGAGCGCGTGAAGCGCCTTGTAAACCCCTCGCCCGCAGCGTTCTTCTTCTTCCTTTTACCATTAACCGGCGATTTGAGTGAAACAGGGTCCTGTACAATGTCAACAATAGCCAGATTTCCGTCGGACAGAGTGACGGAGACCTCCCTAAGCTCCTCTTGGTTATGAAATAAACACTCTTCCTCCACTGCCAAACTCACTTCCATGAGATTTTCCGGCTCTTCCTCTTCCTTGGCCGGCAAACTAGTTTCCGCGACAATTTTGGCCTCTTCCTCCACCGGCAAACCAATTTCCTGGACAATTTTCGCCTCTTCGTTGGCTGGCAAAGTGAGTTCCATCAAATTTAGGGCCTGTTTCTCGGGTGGGTTGCAGTCGCTGTTTAGCACGTCGAGTTGTAGCACATTACTCCCTCCCTCGTCAGAAACAAGCTTGTCCACGTCAGCAGTAAGCAAAGCAACTTCCGTGACCTCCGGCAAAGTGTAGCCACCTTCCTGAAGCGAATGACTAGCTAGAGGTGGCACATGAGTCTCCTTTGTGGACACCTGGACGACAGTACTCAGAAGCGGGTGAATGAGGGCATCAGGAGACGGGTCGTTTGGGCCAATAGAAGAGGGGTGAGGCTGAAGTTTAAGGAGCGGCAAGGAGGAGGAGGAGGACCTCTTGAGGCGCTTATAAACGAGACTAGCGGATTTGGCGGAGCGAGTGATGCGGGAATCATGGTCGGCGGCGGCGGCGGCGGAGGAGGGAGGCTCCAAAGCGGCTAACTCTCGCTTCATCTCTGTGTCTTCAATGAATCATTCCTTGCTTCATCCGGTGTTGCATTACTAATCGATTATTACGAATACAGGAAACCCTAAAAATTATAATTATAATATACTCATATAATGAATCAATGAAGGGAAGTGCGATTTGAAGGAGGTGGATAATATGATTGTTATTATTGTCAAAAATTAGGGATTTGATTTTTATTTTTATTATATTATTTTTTAGAGAAGCCAATGGAAGGAAGGAAGGAAGGAACAGATGGAGGCCTGCCTTCCGGAATGTACACAACAACAACAACAAAGGACCCACCCTATTTTTTTTTTTTTTTTTTCCTATTGCTCCACTCCACTCCACTTACTACTTAATAGACCTGGGTTGGGTCGGGTCGGATCATGTCGGTTTCAGGTCATCACAGTCTTTGGGTCGGTTCGCTTTCGATTCAGGACATATCAGGTTCGGGTCATTTACTCTTTCGGTCCGGTTAAGGTCAAGTCGGTTTTGTGTCAAAATTGTCTCGGGTCGAATTATTAAAACAAATTAACAAAATTTCTTTCAACAATTGTATATCAAATTTTAGGAAAAGGTAAAAATGTACTCTTTGCAACAAAGTTTAAATGATTTTTCACAATAACTACCTATAATTTAGTCAATTATGTGTTAGATATCTGTATCAGTTCAGGTTGGGTCAGGTCATGCTTCGGGTTGAATCGGTTTTGGGTTTCCACTTTTCAGGTTATATCGGGTTTCGGTTTTACATCGGGTCGGTTTCGGGTGGTGATTTTCTCTAGTCGGTTTTCTCGGGGCGGGTCGGTTTTGCCAGCTCTACTACTTACTAACTACACGCCTAGGCAGGCCTCTTGAACGGGGCGCTCACCCATCAAATCTCAATTCGTCCAGGATCACACCCGCCCAACTTAAGGACTCGCTTACAGATCGTATCATACTAGTCGGCCTCTTAAAGGCTTGGTTCGGCTTATTTGTGGATCATGAATATCTTTTTCCAATGTCTATCTTATCATTGATATTGAATTTTCACTTTTTCAGACTACGTTGGATGTTTAGTAGGGGTAAGGGTAAGAATTGACCGACCATGTGCGACACTCGCCCCGTTACAAAGATACTGCTCTTCGCGGTGGAGGGGTTTAAAGTTTGATCATTCAGGGGAGGACTTATGTGTTATCAGATAATGCACTTTGATGTGTTTGGAAAGTGTATGGAAATTTGTGTGATCATGGATAATGTAATTTTGGATCATCATAAGTTTACACCAACCTTGATCAGTCAAGATAAGGGTGTACAATAGTAGTTGATTTCCTTGCAAATTAACAAGATGTACTACAAAGACAATTATGTTCTTAGTAAAGGAGATGTAGTTTTCCATCTTGTTACTAGGAAGTAGAGTTGGTGAAACCCGACCCGGTTTATAACAAGTTATTATTCACGAACCGAAGCCAAATTCAACCTAAAATATGACCCGTCCCAACCCGTCCCGTCCGATTGCCTAAGAAGGATTAGTTGGGGGTGAAGCCCACCTTAAGGGGCTCATTCTAACTCTTGTCTTACTTTATCACAAAACACTAGGTTTTAACTAACCTTATACCATATGATGTTAGCAATAATATAAAAGAGACATGTGACTTATAAAATGAGGACATGTTCTCCTAACTTATTTGTCTTATTTCCAAAAATGTTCGGAACATAGAGTGGGATTTGTGTGAGGGCACACTCCACACCCCCATCAACTTCGCTTTCTCGATTACTTGTCTCCACCTTCACCGCGGCTCTCACCCACCCTTCCCTCACGCATCATCGGTGGCAACCAACGTTTCCTCCCATCCCACCCTATGAAATTTCTCTCCCCTGCCCCACTTATATATCTCATCCTGATCCCTCCCACCATTGTTGTAGTTCCTATCCCCCCCCACCCCACGCAATGTTGCGGCAACGGCTGTCGGCACCTTTTTTTTTTTTTTTAACCAAACTGAACGTAAATCCAACATGGGTGTGGGTCATCACTACATATTAAAAGGTGGCCCACATGGTGCATTATTGGCAACATTAGTTGTGAAAATGAAGCTTGAAGAGAATGTTTGTTCACAGTAAAAAAAACACATATGCTACCAAAACTAAGCATTTTGTGGTTAAATCGAGGTTGGAATCAAATTCTACGTCAAACATCTGTTGCAGAAGGTGGCTCGTTGGAAAATGGTGGCGGTGGCGCCAATTAAAGTTGGTAGTGAAGTCGCGGTTGCAAGAGGTGTAAATGAGACGAGACAATTCGCGAGATACTCAAGATCAACGCGATCACAGCTCGGTACTAATTTTTTTCTGTTACGTAAATATATAACATATACGAATTTTTCAACATATACATATGCTTCTATAAACGAAAAAAGTTAAAATCTTCTATTCAAATAAAAGAAAATCTAAGGAGCAACGGAAAATCTTGAGCTTAAATTGAGATCTACTCGAGCTTCTTGATCTAATATTACTATAACTACGCGCCTAGTCCTCTTCAACGAGGCTTCCACCCATCAAATGCCCACGAATCCTTCCATCTAAAACACGGTCATACCCGGCCTGCTTGATGAACCGCTTACTAATCGATCTATATTAGTTGCCCTCTTTAAGGGTTGGGGTCGGGTAATTTGTAGATCATGAATATATATCTTTTTTAATTTATGCTTTGCCATTGATATTGAATTTTTTACTTTCTAGAGGACATTGAAGGTGCAGTTCGGGTAAGAATCGACCCACCCTCTGCAGCCCTTGCGGCCTTGCCCCTTCACATAGATATTGCTCTTCGTGATGTAGGGTTCTAAAGTTTGATCATTCGGGGGAAAACTTATGCATTATCAATTAATGCACTTTGATATATGTTTGGAAAGTGCTCTGGGATTTTGTGTGATCATGGATGATGTAATTTTGAATCTTCATAAGTTTCAATATATTGTGATCAGTTAAGACATAGCTGATTTCCTATCAAACAAGGTGTACTATGTAGGCAATCATGTTCTTCATAGAGAAGTTGTAGTTTTCCTTCTTGTTATTAGAAAGTAGAGCTGACCCGACTAGATACAACTCGAGAAAAGCACCGACTGAAATTGGGGATATTTTTTTTTTTTTTGGATGACGTGGGAACCCGTAGTCGCTACCCTTTGGGTGCGCACTGGGTAAACCCCCGCCCTATGACCCTAGCCGGCAAAGGGCCACAGGGAGGTTAGCCAGCTGAAGCTGAGCGGCTCGACCCAGGAGGCAAGAGGGGGGGGGGGGAATATCTCACCCTAGGCCCTAAGGAGCCCACTACCTTTGGCTCTTACCGAGGCCCATTAAGGACACCAAGGAACCATCAAGGCATCAATGCAGCATTTTGCTGCTAGTGGGTATCGAACTTGAGACCTAGAGGATAGAAGGGGAACCTCTTTACCAACTGAGCCACCCAACTTGGGTAATTGAGGATATTTATTAATTGTTCATAGTTGTTAGTTTTTTTTTTTGTAATTATATGCTTGGGGTATTATCGACTTAAGCAGCAAAAGAGGTATTGAAGTTTGCACTTGATTCACATCAAGGTACTGAAGTCCAAAAGATTCATGTTAAGGTATTAGGGTTAGATTTCCCGTTAAACTAAACCATAACCCACTTTTTTTTTAATGTACCACAATTCGGGTTCTCTTTTAGCATTGTTGTTGCCTTGTTGGTAACTTCTACTGCTCTACATCTTCTTCTACTCCAACCCCCAAAGCCCGGAGCCACTGATACGTGTCGTTTACCGTATA
>CAAKMY010061289.1:0-12736 GCA_901111285.1 Corrigiola litoralis
ATAATTCAAAAAATTATAAAAATATAATTATGTGCATGTATTTTAAATACAAAGCTAATTATTATAAATTTTTAATTTTTTTAAAATTATTATATTGACTTATTAATGGTCAAAGTTTAACCTTAATAAGTTTGAAAAAAGCAAATGTGAAAAATGAGTGATTCCCAGAGAGTATAATTTTAGGCACCTGCATACTTTTTTTTACTTTTTCCATCAAGGATTCTACTTATACACGTTTTCATGTAACCAAACCAGCAGAGATTCAAGATAGAACAGAACAAGGGCTACTATCTACCAAAGACAGACGTTCTGCTGGCATTTAGAGAAATTGGAGATCACAAAATACAACAGGACAACCTTGAAGCGACAGGCCTCTCGTGTCCCAAAAGATGAATTTCTGAATAGGCAAGTAAGGTTTAGTATACAAAAGAAAGAAATGTAACGAAAGCCTGACCAAGTCGAACTATTTCTCGAAGACAACAAAGACGGATCAAAAGCAATTTGCCAACTAGAAGAGAGCTAGGACTCCTCTTCACAGCAGTAGTGACCCGAGCAGGAATGAGATCTGGAAAAAGGGGGTTTACTTCTGGGCAAATCAGCAGGCTTGCAGAGAAACTTGCAGAAAGCATTCACCGCCTCAAACTTTAAGAGCAGCTTTATGTACCATGGTCTCCTTGTGAATTTGATGGCAGCTCTTCTCAACAAGGTCAAGAAGCTTCTCCAAATTCATCGACCATGAATTGAGAATGTCATTGCTGTCCTTTACAGTCTGAAAGCATACAATTCCCATGGGTCTGTCTATCTTTGCCACGAGAGCATTAGATACCACCATGTCAGATAGATGCTTCTCTGTTTCCTGAGATGACAAAATTACAAGATCACAATAAGCAGGAGGAAATGAGGAATGGTAGCACTTGCATGGACTTCTGCACTCCTTGCACAAAGCCCTTTTCATTCAACAGACAAAGAACTAAAAGGATAAATGATACTGAATTATGTTGCTTTTTCAATAATACTCTCAGAAGGGGTAATTTTTAAAAATATTCTCCATGATAGGATATGAAAATCATGTCCACATGCTGGCATGCTGCTATGCAGGAGAGTAAACATATATTTTTAAAGACCATGACAATATATCCACTAGCAACCTCCAGTAAAACCTTAGCAGTATTAGAGAATAGCGAGAACAAACGGAGCTGAAAAATGCAAGGCCTCATATTCAATGTGCAAGGTGCGTCATTAAAGTGTAAGGAAAATATAAAACATTGTACTGTTCGTGTCAAGAGGATAAATTGGCTACATTACAGTGCTTACTGCTTCCTAAAACAAATAAACACCCTGAGTTGGTGAAAAGCAACAACACGAAACATGTGAAACCTGGATTGTCGTAACATCCTAGCTATCAAAATTATTTATTCTTAAGGATAATTAAGGGTCAACCCTTAACAATAACCTTCCTTTTTCACAGACATACTGTCTTTTCTTCCCCTAGCCCGATTGCCCAACAGTAAAAGACACTTGGAAAGTAAGTTTTGTTAAACAGGACGTCCACACTTTTTAATCCTACATGTGACAGTAATGTATTGACATTCAAAACAAATCCAAAAACCAAAAAAAAAAAAAAAAATAATAATAGCATCATCATCAACCACACAAACATTTCTTTAATGTCTATGCACTATTTCGACCACCTGTTAGAACTTAAGTGCGTACCATGTCACTTCGACTCGGATGCCCATGTTAAACACATGGTACATATCTGAGTGTGTGACTCAACATGATTCAACAATCTCCAATACAGAGACCTTTTCCTAATTTGGGATACGGATACTAGATTTAAAGCCAATTGAATACGAAGGAACTTGTTTATTGAATTCCAAATTCTGAATTTCATGTTCAACACATATTATCTGCAGTTGAAGTCCTTACTAGGGGGTACCAAGATACCTTTTATGACAGAAAGTAAAAGGAAATGCAAGCGTTTTAACTGATTAAGGCAACAAACCTGCAAAGTAAGACATAGTAGATCTGCAAGTCTCTTCAAGGTGATCCTCGAATAATATCTTGAAACCACGAGTATGTTCTGCAAAGAGTGACCAAATCAAAAGATTAATGATCAAACCAACAAATTGTTGGAGCAAGAGAAAAGAGATTAATAATAGAAATGATTACATGTTCAATCACTCGTTGCTTTAGATCTTCAGCAGCTTTTTCGCCTAAAGAGCCCCCAAGCAAGTTCTTTTCATTATCGAATTCAATCTCGAATTCATTCCAGAGAACAGTCCATAGAATGACTTCCATTGTCACAAGTTGTTTCAGAAGGGACCTACGCCGCACATAGAAAAGAACAAATTTAGACAACAAGACCAAAAACATATAAAGTGAATTTCAAAAGAAAAGAGATCTATAGCTTTACTTGAACTTCGGAATCTCAGAAAGATTCTTATCCTCCAGAGTTGAATTCATAAGGCTGGACTGCATTGGATCATGTGGAGCAAGAGCCAAATACCAGGAAATTTTCCTCAAGATCTGCATGAAAAACCACATCAAAAATATTCGAAGACCCGAATGAAAATGCTATATGATTAATACACGGCCATGTTTACCGGAATCCACTGCCCAGGATCTTCTTTAACAGATGGTATATCGTAGATAGCCTTATAGCACCGGCAAATTTCAAGGTAGTCATCGTGGTGCCTATAGTATCTGAAGCAAAGAAAGATCATTTAGTGGTCTGAACACCAATTTTCCAATTGGAAGACGTCAAAATAATGCTAAACACCATGATAGTGAATGACATGAGTCGTGACTTTTATTTTCAAGGTTAAACGGGCCCCATAACATATTTCAATGGCATAATATAGCTCCATTATTTTCGCACTGCTTTCAATGAAATATTTTCCACTAAAATTTCACATAGATGAATAGCTAATACCTCAAAGACCAGCATTGACAGCTTTTTTGTGATTCTTACTTTACATTTTATTGCTTCTGTTTACAAGGAAAACATCATCAGTTTGTCCTGTAAACTGTAAATAAATTATTTATAGAGTTCTATACATGCAGGATACTTTTCTCCAGCTACTCTTCACACAATCCGCCAAATTTGCAAAAGAGGGTACACAAAATACAGAAATGAAACACATAGATTATGCTGCAACTTATAGAGATAAGACTACTTCAAAGTCTGTCAAATTAATTATATACACATAAATAACAAGATTTGTGTGCGTACTGCAGGACAACTTTAACTCCAGGGATAGATAGTGCAACTGAACAAGAATTGCAAAAGCCATTAAGGCAGAATGCAACATACCGAATCATCAATTCATAATAGATACGCTTCAGCTCTGGCAATGATGGAATATCAGCAGGAGCCTCTTCTACAATAGTATCACCTTCCTTGGGTTTTTTCTTTTCTTTTGAAGGATCAATGTCAAAAACCCTGGGACTAATTTTTCTCGAAAGGATCTGAGCCCGGACATAGTCTTGACGATCTAAACAAAGACGAACCTGAAACCGCATAAAGTTCCAAACATAAAATCAGCCATTCAACAAAAGAGAGATAAGAAAAAGTATTCATATTTAGTCATAAACCTGCATCCCAGCAAAGGTATACATATAAAGGCATTAGCATGCTAGAAAGAGAACTGAACATACTTGCTCCAAAATAAATGCAATCTTCTCAGTTTTCGCCATCGCACCAAAGGTTTCAACCTACAGAATCAGAAAGTACAGAAAATGAAGATTCTTCAACCATATATCATAAGAAATGCAATTATTTTGAAAAAAATCAGCAGCTACACTAACCGCTATCTCTTGCATTAACTCAGCAGCCTCATCAATAAGCCCTTGTTCTTCCTTAATTCTAGCAAGTTTCTTGATCAACCGCGCCCTTTCTATTTCAACATATATCTACAAAGGAGAGAAAACATGAAGCAAAATCCAAGACAGGTCCACTTAAAAAACCAGTGGACATCTACTCACCTTCCCAGCAGACACACTGTTTAGAGTTTTGATAAGCTCCACACGAGTATCAATATCAGGTGTTTGATCTATGTACTCCATTGCCTGCTGCACAATTGCTGTCACAACCTGTGAAAAAAGAAAATGAATCATGAGATGCTTATCGACAAAACAGTAGAGCAAGAGATAACCTAATAGCTTAATAATAGAGTAACAGACTATATAACAAACAACTAATTGTTTAGTTCTGAGCAAATTATAAATCAGCGGCCACATGTCCACAATGTACCATTAACTCAAGGCTTGAGATAAGTATGTATATGGTCTCTTACCTCTAAAATCTAACTCAAGGCATCATCTTTTAAAGACATACTACTGTCCTACACGTACAACCAAAAAATCAAAAAAAATAATGCATGGATAGAATGAAGAGCTCTTACCAAGACTATTATGATTAATGCATACAGAACTATAAACTCTAAGGACATATTTGATTGAAAATGTGAGTCGCAATTACTATTAAATTGAAGCTCACAACACAATTCCTAAATAAAAGCTATTGACTTGTTGTCACCTAAAAGACATACTACTGTCCTACACGTACAACCAAAAAATCAAAAAAAATAATGCATGAATAGAATGAAGAGCTCTTACCAAGATTATTATGATTAATGCATACAGAACTATAAACTCTAAGGACATATTTGATTGAAAATGTGAGTCGCAATTACTATTAAATTGAAGCTCACAACACAATTCCTAAATAAAAGCTATTGACTTGTTGTCACCTAAAAGACATTTGTCACTTCCAACTCACCTTATCAAAAGACCCACCCTCCTAAGTCCTAAAACTCCTAACCTCTCCTGTCCTCTCTCCACAATTAACTTAACAAACCCATACCACCAGCTAACTAGGGAAATAATAGAGAGAAGACAAATTGGGGTTCGTATTAAAAATTAAAATTTATTACAAAAAAAAAAAAAAAAGAATCAAACTGGCATAAAGATATGTAGCTTTTGTTGCAGAGTCATTTATAAAGCTACATGAGCACCACATACAACATGTAATCGTTCATTCAAAGAACACTATATTTCATAACATCATAAAGTTCAATAAGTTATATACTGAATGTGTTACTACCACCCAAATCTTGACTTCGACTATGATATCTGAATCAGCACAAATCTATCCTAATAAATTATAGAATCCATGCAGTCCTGTAACCTACCATTCCATGAGTTCAACTGCCTTGTCATACACATAAACATGGTGCACATCTACAAGAAATTACATGAAAATATAGCACGACAGATGATACACTGTCGGATACTTCTAGCAGCTGTTTTACTAGCAAGTCTTCTTAGAAGTGCCACAACACCCTCAACAAAGCAGAAAAGCCATCAATCTCTTAGAGCTGACATTGAGCAACTGATGAATAGCAAAAAGTGGAAGGCCAACTACTAGACAAATGATGCTCATGAAAGTTGCATCCCAATAAGGGAACTCAAGGTCAGCATTTTTTGGTCTACATTTGAAATGATTCTCCCAATTATGGAGAACAGATACCATCATATACCTGTTTGAGTTGACCACGTCGCTTCGACAAAAGAACAATTTGATCATTCAAGGTCTTCCAGGCACCTGATTCAAAGCACAGACGGATAATGTCACACGCAGCCGTTCTGGTTTCAGCGACATCTCCAGCAAGTCTAGATTGCTTTTCTTTATTCAATAGTGCTTCTATGTGTGCTTCGAGGTTTTCCTGGGCCAAAAAAAAACCACCAAACAAACAAAATGATGAGTAGGATGAGACACGATGCATTACATAATAACAAAACTTCACCAGGTGCGACAACTAGCAAGGTTCAAAAAATATGGGAGAGAGAGTAAGTAAACTCGGTGTCCACACTGTCCAGACAAAGAGGAAGCAAAAATCCAACAAAACAGACTTTTGTTGTCATTTAATGAACTACCGTCCTCTGCGCTCTATTATCTTTCAACACCATGAATGTCAGACTCGAGGATAAGCTATATTTAGTAAAACTATTAGTAACTATTAATCATCAAACAAAACACTAGAATAGATCTAAACATTTACTACTCTAAGGGCGACTCAAAAACTTTATTTCCAGCACACCGAGTATATATAGTCACCAAATTGAGGGTATTCTTATAGTACTGCTATGGCAAGGCAAACAAAAAAGAAGTGACATGCACAAAGATGTATATCTCTATAGTTCATTGTTGGCAGAAGATGTTGACTACCATACAACCGAATCGACTACAATGTTTCTCTATTTCCTTATTCAATTCAATGATCACTCCTAAGGTCTCAACATACGTCTTAAACACCCTCACCCCCAACAAAAAAATATAGAGTGTGCGCATAAATCTCGCACAATTTCGAAAAACAAATAAATAAAAATACAAGAATCACTTATAGACCCGTCAACTAAGTCAGACAAGTCGGATTTAATTTGGTATCTCCGGGTTGGTTGCGGCCAAGTTCGTTTGTTCACTTCGTCAAGTCCCATTTTAGCTATATTTCAAAGGGTTCTTCAGGTCCGGGTCAAAAACCTCATGTTCATGCCCGCCCCACAATTTTACAGTCGGGTCGGGCAAGTCAGGTTCGCTTCGGTAACTTAGGATTTAGTGGAGTCGGGTTAACTCCGGATTGTTCAATTAGACATGTCCCAATTTAGTTACATTTTAACGGGTCGAAAACCTCATGTTCATAACCGTCAATCTTACGGTTGGGTCTATTTCCGACACGAACATACGAACGCGATAAAATCATCATGCAGTAGCAAACAAAGCACGACACAAACCACGAAAGCGAACACCACTTACTAACAACAACTACAAACTAGCATCGACACCGGAACAGTTATATCACTCCTCAAAAAAACAATCATAACATGAAATTAAGCAACTCAGCCAAGTACCAACCACAACAATTACACAAATCCCAAACCCTAAAAAAAAAAACCCCTAAAAAATATGATTAATACACGGATCGAGGGAACTCACCGCCATTTGAAAATGGGTCTGTAAGAATAAAAAGAAAAGAGCAAGTTAGATTTAGAATTAAAAGAAAAGGGTAAAATAAAAAAAGATAAAATGAAATGAAAAGATGGGTGACCTAGAAGAGTTCCGGGGCGACGGCGAAAGTGGGGAGAGTAAAGGTGGAGTGTTTGTCAAGATTTGTTAAGACTCAGATTTACGGTCAAGGTGAAATGAAATGTTGGGGTTTACTTGTGTATATATGGGTAAATGGTAAGGGTAGTTTTGGAAATCAAAGTATCATCTAAGCAAGCACCAAATGTTTTTTTTTTTACTTTTTTTTATTTTGGTTACATTAAGAGGAATGATAGGCCATGAGGGGCTCATGTATTTTTCCATCCATGAGCGCCACTAACAGCCAAAAAACAAGATACGTATGTATATGGTAGTTGACTAGCGTATTTTAGGGTAAACTGTGGCTTATACAAGTTTGGGCCTTATACTCTACTAAATACAGCTAAATACAGCCAAAACAAATTAAACATAATCTTCTAAATCCACCAAAATACTCAGATCTCCTAAAATCATAATCAAACAGAAAACATTTATCTCATCTCTCTCTCACACTCAACCCACACCCTCGCAGCCACCCACGACATTCCCCCTTCACCTTTTTCCTTCTCCGTTTGAAGGTTTTGACCCATTTAAATACTTGGGTCGATACGAACCCGACACGAAACTTAGTTTGGTCGGGTTAGGGTTGGGGTGCGAAACACGAACCCGACACGAAAGTTAAATGGGTTGGGTTAGAGTTGAGGGTTTTATGACCCATTTAAGTTTGACACGACACGACACGACCCATTTGCCAGCTCTAGTTGGAGGTGTGATAAATTAACTTAGAAATGGAAGATTGGAGCTCAACAAATGTTTGTAGAATTGTAGCTTGTTTTACTACCCTTTTATAGGCCAATAAAAGTAGAATTTTACCGTGTATAATTTATGATTTTTCTGCGTCAACCGTTCACCCGTCTCTTTGTTTGACAGTACGTATTACAACACTCCCCTTTGAACAGATTACTTTACATCCACTTAAATTTACATATTAGGAGCTTGGGGTGTTACACGTTGTTTCGTTAAAAACCTTATATTGGTAAAACATGTGTATGATAAAAACCAAAATAAGAGAAAAGGAGTATAACTTTATTCTACCGTATTATATGCTCTGTCTCGTTAAAAACCATAGCCAGGAAAAAACCCAGTGGGATAAAAACCAAGTAAAGGAAAAAAATAGTACAGTTCATATAATACTCCCCATGAATTTAACATAACTCTTTACCATCATAGAGCTATCAAAACAAATAGTGTCTCACATAAAAATACGTTGTGATATGCTATGACTATGATCAAATTGTGACTATATCTATGACGTTTGTGAATGGAGTGTAAAAATAATAGTGACTTTAGAGTACATGCAATTTTTTCATTAGCTACGAAAATTTGGTTTGAACCATCTATTTCCAACGTACAATCTAAATAGTTAAATTACATTTGATCAAATATTTAGACAAAAAGAATTGTTTAGTGCGCCACTATGTAAAATGATAAAATAGGACTAACGAAGTTGTGGAGACGGAGAAGGACCATGATGAAGGTTTGGCAATGAAGGAGCAAAAACGAGCAAGGTTGATTCAACCATTTGGGCGCGGCTACGAACGACCAAATTATAGCGGTGGTAGAATGAGATGTTGGCTAGCTAGTAGTTGGTGAAGCTATTGTGTGATCCCTAGGGTGGTTGGGGAAGCCTTGGTTGGGATACTTGTAGTGAATATGGTTGTACATGCCCATACATATTAAAGATAGTTGTTAGTAAATAGGGATGTCAGTCATAAAAGTTTTGATATTTGAGGAAGATAATGAACAGGACATTTAACTTTCCTAAGAAAAAAACAATGCTAAGTTATTTATTTGGTCAATGCATGTGCTTGTCCAAATTAGCTACTAAAATATCTAAGCTCATTCCAAATATAATGTTTGAGTTTTTCTTGGTTTTCATAATTACTTTTTTTCCTGAAATTTTGTTGTTCTTCCTATAGGGGTTTGAATTGTTTTCGTTCCCCTTGAACACTACCAGCCTTCTTTAAAGATTAATTTGGTTGAGTTTTTCCTTTTTAGGTTCGAAGTTCTTTTAATCTTTTGGCTCATAATTTGTAATTTTTTGGATATTATGAGGTGTTTTTCTTGCATAAGTACTAGAAAACGTTTCACTTTCGACAACGTGAGGCTGTTCGATCCATCATCTCCAACTTATTCTGATTCTCAAGGTCTATCTTACCATCTTCTTTGTTGGGTTTTTCTTGCCGTTGTAGTTTTATTTAATGTTGTTCATTGAGTTTTGTTAGTATGTGAACTTGTTGTTTTTGGGGTTTAGTTGAGAATTCAGATTGGTGGGCATCAAAGACTAGAAGTGTCAAGTCATCAGTTAATTCGCAAGTCGCGAATTGAGGCTCGCGAGTCGCAAGCCATACGAAAAGTTTTGGGTTTTGAGACAGAGAGGAACTCGTGAGTCGCGAAAGGGTTGTCACGAGTCGCGAGCATTAGTCGCGAGCTCTGCGAGATGTGACACGGTCATATTTTGGGAAGTCTTTGGTGTGTTATTGGTTTTTCAGTGATATTAGGAATATTAGTTAATATCTCTTATATATTTTTAGTTTTCTTATTTTACTGTGATTGCACTAGTTGGGTTCAGTAGAGAAAAGTTTGGTTAGAGTTTTTCTCATCAGTTCTCATCTGTGCCCGAATTCTGGTTTCGTACTTAGTACTTCTGTTCTCCTCAATAGTAAAATCCGGGTTGCTCTATCTAGTTGATGTAGCTATCACATCGATTGTAAACCACATAAATTGTTTGTTGTCTTTCTTATTATTTTCTGATTATATTGCTTAAATTACCACGCTTCCGCACCACGATTTTGATTTTGGGTAGTGTTAGTTTTGTCCATTATTAGTTTATTACCAAACAATTTTTGGATTTTTTACATTGTCAAAGAAGAGGGAGGTAGACATTCATGTTGTCAAGAAATTTTATGAAGATTTGTGAAGCTATATAATTTATTTGTTCGAAAGAAAATAAAAGAAGAGTATTGAGCTTAAAACAACGGTTTGACTACAAACTCCTCATTTTCATGAACTAAAACTCTATATATTTAAAATCTGCTATACTTTTCTACTTGAAATTTCTTTGAAATATCTTATCAAAAAAGGAAATAATAAAATTTATCGACTATGAAAAGCGCAGGCTTGGACAAGTCTCTCTAAGGACAAACCCAACTCCTACACTAAAAAAATAACAGTAATTGTTTCAAGTGAACTAAAAGAAAACATAAATCGAATCAACAGAATGCGCTCCTTATCTGACCCCAAGACTAAAGTTTACAGGTAAGTACACCCAGATAGGGACAAAAATTTCTTTCGTTTGGACTTTGTCAAAAAAATAAAAATAATAGGGACAACATATAAAGCTAAAGCTCAATATGATATTCCAAACCCATATAATTGCTTATTACACCTACTAGAGGAACATGATTAAGCATCAGCACTTCAATTTCTGCAAGACTTGAAACTCTGACCTCAAAAAATAGAGAAAAGGGAGTGGGTGACGTGTTGTGAAAGGCGCTTGTCTTCTACATGAAACATCTTCATTTCACTGGAGTAAGATCCCATGGGACTTGCACAAAACTGTAACTCTCCTCTGATAGAAGTAGCAACTGTGACTAACTCAATAAGCCAGGTCTACTAGGGAAGGTTTTTCCTATCTTAACTGATTCAGAACCAGGAGCTGTGATCATGTTTCCACTACCCGACATGTAGTAGTAGTTGTAGTTTATTCTAGTCACTAAATCTGCCAGATGAGGAAAGTGCCCCACGTTGAGCTTAAAGGACAAGACCTGCAAAGGCACACATTGGCGAAAAATGTTAAAAGTTCCTGGTAATTATGTTCAAGTTTCACATGTGCAAAGAAAGACATAGACAGAAGAATACTCTGAGAAGAAAGGCAATGCAATCATCAAACTGCTTCTCAATCCGCTCTACTTCCATTTGACATCTGGCCTTGACAGAAGATACTGCACCACCACTATTTAGGGTCTGTTGTATTGAGTAGAAGTCCAGTGCCAATCCAAGAATGGTGTTTACTCGACTTACTATCAGAGCCCCCTATAATGTACATACAAAGCCATCATGATTTAAATAAAGAGGCAGAAACACAGAACACTCCCCAGTCACCAAAAATTTTGGGCAAGAAAAAAAGAAACGAAGGAACACAGAGATACTAGCAGTAGAGATGAAAACAACCAGCTTATCTGGAACAACAAAGCACTGCCTTTGGATTGATAGCAAGTAGGCCTCATGCACTTCAATCACTTCATCCAAAGAATGAGCAGCTGCCATACCTTGGCACATCTCACGCCATGCACTATGATAGACCTGCAGCACCGAGAAAAAATGAGATTCTGCAAGGACAATATGGAAACCTCACAGATCACTAGCAATAATTTCAGCTGCGAATTCTGATGGGAATTCAATCTCATTATACAACAATTTTTGGTGTTGCCAATGCATTATCATCAAAGGTTGTCTGGTGGAAACAGCTCTTCGTTGCAAGGGTAATGGGTGTCTTTAAGCACCAGGCTGTAACTTTTTCAGGATTAAGAGCATAAAAGCATTTGATTAAATTAAAGGACCTGTAGATCAATAGTTACACATACAGGATCAAACAGCACAAAAATCCATGGCTGCAAATATACCCCTAATAGGAGGTTAAAAGGAATTGTGGATAGAGAAGTATTATCAGAAATATTAGCACAGTCAAAAAGCTTTAAAAAAGAAACATCTTACTCTATCCATCACATATTGGTGGAAAGCATCCACAAAGTGCAAAAGTTTCTGCTCCACTAACCAATGGTGCTTGAAGTTGACTGTCACCACACCTTTTCCCTGTATCATATTGGCAATGAGAAAGAAGCAACATTGCTGAAAAGTAAGCAGAGTTTAGCAGAAACCACGTAACTCTATAGAGAAATCTTAATCCTATAGCACACAGTTCTCATGGGAAATTACACTACAGGATAACAGCAAGTTGAAGTGAAAGTCATACCTTCCATATCCATCTGCGACATTTGTCAAGTACAAACTTCGCACGCTTAACTTTCATCAGGAAACGCATCACCTACATAGAATTTGTTTCAGAAATAAGCTTTCGTCAACTATATAGTATTTGTTTCAAACATAAGCAACGTTGATGCTAGTTATTATCCATTAAAATAATTGAATGCCCAAGATTTTACCTGGTTATACTTTCTAATCGCCTCAGTGTTAGCAATAAGTTCAAGTGGCCAAGAAACCTGTGACAGCGCCGATATAAAACTTCAAACAAAGTTTCACAATACAACAACCAAACCTTAATCCCAAAATTATTGGGGTCGGTCAACATTAACCAGTAAAGGGACTCGTCGGAGAACATAAGAAGAAGAGAGGGAGAGGGAGAGGGAGAGGGAGAGGGGCGGAGAGGGAGGGAGAGAGAGGGAGAAAGAGAGAAAAAAGATTAGGGGGGGGGGGAGAGAGAAATGCTAAACAATTAAAAACCTCGTACCCACTCTCAATGCACCCTAAGTCCCTAACTCCTGACATGAATCGCTACCCTCCATTATGCGCTATCCAATGTCATACTCTCACCAATGCCAAGTAAGCTCATATCATTCTCAACTACCCTTA
>CAAKMY010061289.1:12758-24521 GCA_901111285.1 Corrigiola litoralis
GCATATCCCTCCATTCCTCCAACCACCGGTCTTCTTTCAACATGACCACCCACCTAAGTCTGTTTTCTCGCATCTTGTATTCTATACGTGCAACTTCCACTTTTGCCCAAATCACTTCATTCCTTATTTGATCGCACCTAGTATGCTCACAAATCTATCATAACATACGCATCTCCACCACGTTAAGATTGCTAATTGAAATATTATGAATGTTTTCTAGAGCACCACATTGAAATGCAAACCTGCTTCCATTAGCATACCGCCAACCACCCTTAGAAACTCTAGGAATAAACATGGTGGTCATGATGAAGTAATGCTCTACAAAGCTTGTGACAAAACTAAAAAAACCATCTAAATTAAAGAGATGCAAGTTGTAATGAATAATTTATCGTACACAATTAGTGTCACTACAAATCTTATTTTATCTAGAGCCTGTGTTCAACAAGATCCATACTGGGTTATTCTACTTATGTGCTTAGCTTGTTATCCTATTCTCATTCTTGTCATCTGCAATTCTAAGCAATTAAACACAAAGAAATGTGGAAAAGATATTTTCCCTCAAAAGAGGGCTATTTATCTGACATTAAATCACTCCAAATCTCTCATCTCTTCTGCCCCCCCCCCCCCCCCCCCTCTTCCTCCCCCAAGCAGAAAAAGACTATCATACCAATCAGTTCAATTATTACTAGTGCATCGACGGAAGATATGGAAGGGAAACTTTGCAGCATACACGGCAAGTTTGTGAAACTTCTAACAGTGATATGATCATACCTTTGATAATTTAAAGATGGTTATGCAAGATAATATGAGAAGAACATTTGTTTCAAATACACAGTCTAAACAATTAGATCATATGGATGTCCTTCGGCAAAGCTATTTCAATTGCATATGAGGTTTTACTTGTGTTAGAAGTTACCTATATTCACTTATAGCCATTGTTTTGCTCTTCTTCTTCATGTAGTACTATGAAATTCTAATAATGTTCTTTATACATATCGATCACTTATAGGCTGATAGCTATAAACGCAAAAAGATTGTTCAAAACCAACAAAAAAGTCATTTGTTAGGTATTTTACTCCATTTTTCTAAGTGCATTGTAACAGACCTTGTAGGAGAAATTGAGTACATCAAGACCATTCATTCCCAAGCCATGCTCATGGCCTTTACGGGGAGTAGAAACAGTAGTAGCTGCATTGTGCTGATCACTGCCATCAAGACCATGAGGTTTTATGACGGAGACAACCAGTGAGTCTGGTGCAATCAATAGCATAGCATCTGAAGAATTAGTAACTGACTCCTACAAATTGACACTGACAGAATAGTCAGAGATGAAATGAAAGGAAGCAGGCAATTTAATTATTACAAAATATAACTGCAATATTCATATTCAATAAACAAGACTATGTCCATAAAAATAAAAAAACCTACAAAGATAAAGAGGATAATTGCTGCCCAATAGTAGAAACAAAAATAGGGAGAGGGGTAATGAAGGATGAAAAAGAAAAAATATTTTCCATGTCCACTTTTCTCCAGAAATGTTGAGTTTTGTTCCCCACAAGCATAAATTTGGACAGAGTAGCGATGTCTAGGTCTACAACAAACAGATGTTTCCTTATGCTTGTAACTAAACTTCAGAAGTCCATCTTTCTACTTGATAACCAGAAGGCGATTTCAATATCCTAGTTTAATATTACAAAATTGATCTCCTCGTATCAACAAACACTTGTACTAAAGAGTCAGGAAGTAGAGTTCATTTTACTAGATCTACCCGAAGTACATCTTGCACATTATCACCCTCATTTACTCAGCTTACATGACCCAATTAATAGAAAAATGTTTTTTTTTTTTTGTGGGGGGGCAAAGGGGGTACAATTAGCAAAACATCATCTCAATGGATCAATTATATTTCCAGCTTGCATTTCCCAACTATCCATAAATAAAAAGGGAAAGCCTTTTGCTAGACCGAAGGTCAAGAACTCTTCTATGTCGAAACCGAAGAAGAAGAACAAAATTGTGAAGTCATGGTATCACAAGTGAATCAACATCCCTGGACACTGCACAAAGGCATCCTTAACATACCAACTGGAGCACATCCTTAATAATGCAACTCCTCAGAATTCAAGGCAGCTAAGTAACTAATGAAAAAAATTCAACTGCCAGAAAATGCAAATTTTAGATTCAACTGATCTCTCAAGCCTAAATTTATGGCCTCTCCCTACTTTTCTGCATTTAGTTCTGCAACTAACCTCAGTATTTATGAAAATACATGTTACCTGCAGAGTGGAGAATGGGATCAAGATGCAATTTAGCTGAACAGATGTTAAAATGACAGCTCATCCTATCAACATCCGAGCCCAACAAAATATTTATTTAACTACTTTTCTGTATACAACTCATACAAGTCTTTGTTTAGTTAGCTATACTATAGCTTACAGAAATTTACTCAGGCTAGTTACCTCAGCAAACATTTAGTCTTTTTTTCTTTCTGCTTCCTTCAGAAAGTTCTCCTTTCTACAATAGTTCAATTCAATGTAGTGAATGCCTGATTGTTATTATTGGTAAGTAGACTTCCTTTGATTTCAAGTGAGCTCAAAAATATATTGATGGGAATGAACATGACCAACCACTCAACCAGCCAACAATTTGCAGGCAGTCTATTCAAGTTTCTTCTCCGTTTAAACTGACTACCAAGGGAAATAGGACGAAATTAGCAAACAGGGTGAGTGGGCGACTAATGGATAAATTCGATGCAAGATTTTTTAAGAAAAATATTATTTTGGAAAACGGAAAATTGAGGCTTACAGGGCAATCAATGAGTTGAAGTTTAAACCTCAGTTGATAGCTTGAGTTGCTTTTGAGGACAAAGAATGTTACCAGGAGGAGGTGGTCTACTTTTGGATGAGTAGAGAATAATGGATGCTGGTAAAAAATTATGGAAAGCTGAACCTTATGTTCCGAAACTCCAACCATTGCTCCGCAAGAAAGTGGACTATTTGCCGAATCAAATGTGTCTGTCAGCTTCCAAACGACAACAACCTGAAGGTAATATGACAGAGACCTAGTCACCAATACCAGGTTTAATGAATAGGTACCAAGTGATGGGGATGGTCTGAGGGTGGTGGTATTTTTCCGAACTCCTAAGCGCATTCAGCCCCCACAAGGCCACAACAGATTGGGACTGATATCATTGGTAGTAAGGAAGAGGATGAACACATTCAATATCTCGTTGCGTAAATGGAGATGAGTCTAGCCTTCATGAGGGAAGAACATTCACCTGTCATAAGTTTATACTAGGAAGAAAATTTGGAATAGAGTTGGAAAACTTGACAACCAATGATAGTTATGAGGGACGTGGTCTTAGTAAAGGCTTCCTTCTAAGGAAATGATTAATGTTCACGCAGACCTTTGTTTTCGTCAAGATTCTGAGGGCGTCTCTACTTGTATTTTCGACTTCCTTTTCTAAATAAAATTTTTCTAAACTGGAAATGAAGTGCAAAGTTCCCTGCAGTACCTTACAAGAAACCCTCACATAACCTTGCTACAGACTAGTCACGATAAAGCCATTCTGTAAAGCTCATCACAATCAAGCAGTTAAGAGAAACATCAAAGGAAGTTTGCTCCTATTTCTCTGGTAAAGTATAAAAGGTTAAAGTAGCAAACCAGGGAGCTACATGGTGTCAGTTTCTCATACAAAAAGGAACACTACATTCGTAGCAATCCATTTTTTGTAGTCAGAACGCATACCACAGAAAAACGGCTCCCAATTATTCTTATTAGAGCAAAGATGAAGTGTCATGATAACTGCATAAATTTGTCAAGGCAACAACGTCATTATCAGGAAACCTTACCTGCAGTATCATATTCAACTCAAAGTCATCATCCCAGGATTCTCCTTTATCCAGCTTATTGAAAATTACTGTCAAGAAGTGCTGGAGAAGATCCCCTGAAATAACAATTGTCAGTTATCCAAGTTCAGAGATCCAAATTATCTATGACGCCATGTACTTAAGTAAATGCCTACAAAGCCAGACTGATACCTGAACCTAGCAAGTATATAGCACGCAGCACTCCAAGCTCATCCATCAGTCTCCAGTCCTTGAGTAATTTTGACAGCATGTGACTTCCAATATTATCCACCTGATGTGTGCAAAAATCACTTTCTGAGGACAGAACTGTTCAGTACTCCGGATAAATAGATTACCATTACTGGATTTACAGCAATAACCTGCTTCTTAATGTAGACAATAAGACATTCTTGTAGTATGATCATAGGAAGAGGGGTGCCCTTTGGCTCAACAATTTCAATCCAGCGAAGAACTCTGGACGATAAAGTGCTGTTTCTCTGTAGAGGTAAGAGTTCTGACATCCGAAGGTCCACCTGACATCAAATTGCAAATCAACCTTGAAAAGATGATTCTAGATTACAGCACATACACCTTGAAAGCAGATATTTAGAACACACCTGATAAGGAGGAAGAACTGTTGGAAAAGGAAACACTGCTTCTAAACTTTTTTTGTCACTTAGTGAACGAACATATTGAGATTCACTGAACTGAAAACCAAAAGAACAATTCGTTTGCTTGTTTAAGCAGGCTCCACTGCTGTCATCGCTAAAAATAGCCTCCCATAAGTCCTCGTCATTTAATGGGAGAAGATTGGAATCTTTTGACAGATTCAAGGTTTCTAAGTCATCTATATTGTTGTTCAACAGCTTTTGACAGACAGTAATAACAGGATTTTCAGGGTAAAAAGGTTTCACAAACTCAAGTTCATTTACCACCCTGGCCTCTACAGTTTCAGCTCTTCCACGAGATAGCAACTTTTCAACTTTAGGAAAGTATTCTCTTTCATGCAATATGCTACCCAAAAATTCAACCCAAATCTTCCTTGAATTTGTCAAAGAAGAGCTCTTGCCATCTCTTGCCTCAACTTTTAGCCTTCCCCCTTCGTACCCCAATAAACAAGAAATTGTGGAAGAAAAATCATCTTGGAAAAAGTAATTATATACATGATCCCCATGGCCTATAATACCAGCCAACGACACAAAGAAAACCTCTACCAAAGTCAACCCTGCTGTACTATACCCTCTTTGTAATTCACCATAACTCTCCCCAAAACCATCAAAGCTGTCACATCCTCTTCCTGTGGGTTTTGTCAATTTCGAAGACATTGGGACATGCCTAATCAGCTGCAGAGACTTTCCAGTAGATACAATTTTCTTAGCGATGTCCTTAATAAACAACGGGCAGACTTGATGCTGGGAAGCTATTCTTGAAGGCTCAACATCAACCTTCTGATGTGTCAGGGATCTCAATAGATAGCTTTTCTCCCAAAAGTCAGTATCATTGATCGACACAGCTTTGTTTTCATAAAAGAACAACTGCAGAAGAACGTAGCAATACAACATTTTAAAACGAAGAAAAGAAAAAATAAATATTAAAAAGTTTAAAGTAGCATCAAGTTTATATTTTCTGCCCATATCATCCCATACAACAGGTCCTGACATTAGACAAGTTATTAGATGCTTGGATTATTTCTTAAAATTACCTCATCATAAGGATCATCCAGAATGCCTTCATGAATCCAGGAATCAAGACTCTCAATATACGGCAATAAACTTCCAACAAACAGATAAAGGAGCATCCTGTATGCTTCCTCCTGAAAATATCATGATATTTCAGGAACAAAGCCAGAAAATTGAAAACTGAAAAGGCCACTTAATTTTAACAACCTCACCACCGTGGACCAGACAAGCTTCATTTAGCTTCTTGTAAAGAAAATCAAGAATGTGAACAGCTATCTCAGCAGCAGGAGCAGAATGTAGAGATTCAAGCCACAATTTAGGAACAGATTTCCCAACTATTTGTAACAAAAACTCAGCTCCTGAACAAAGACTAAGATAAATGAAGCATCATCAGAGACTCTCAATCCAGTGGCGAACAAATGGTGCGAGCTAACGGAAAGCACAATGCTCTTCACACAGACAGTAACTTTATCACAAATAAAAGTCTCTGTTTCAGAAAAGAGGATGCAGGACAGATCTATGATCCCATACTTAAATAACATGCATGAAATTCAATTCAATATACATCAACACTAAGTTTTACACCAATATCTGAGCTGATCATAAGTATACATTTCCATACAATTCGATACTACAAATGATCTGATATTATATGTAAATTAGAAGTCAATAGACCAATAATAGTGTATATGCATTAGCAGCGACAATGAAAACTTAAAACGCCTTTCACAACTTGATTGCTGAATATCTACTCATCTGTACAATGCACGCTAACTACTAGCACCAAACACGAAGCCAATACAGGACGGCAGCAGGGATCAAAATAAACAAATTACTACAATGGCATGCGTCTATAAAACGTTTTATAACATAAGTAGAATGTCAAACCTAGACAAAGAATTTGCCAGCCCCAAAAGCGTAGGAACAGTCCTTTTATTAGACTCGCTAATCTTTACTTCTTCCTTCAAGGCAATGTCACGCAATCTCTATTCCAAACGCAAAGATAAATCAGCCACTCCATCAAGAACCAAAACAAAAACAAATCACAATAGCAACAACAAAATTCGACCTTGAGCCAAGCAGAAGCAGAATTCCCAAACGCCCTCAACGTAGGCAGGCAACTCCCGCCCCTCTGTATCTTTCCAATAACATCCTCTACAAGCCTTAAACATGTGGCAGCATACAAGAACTGATTGAGAACATCATGTAGACTTGACTGAGAAAGGTGGGCAACATATATCCCAACATCTGCATAAAACCGACCACAAACCTCGTCCCAAACAAACAAGGCACTAGAATTTCCCTGCAATACATGCAGTAAACCTTGCACCTGCAAAAACCCCACAAATCATCAACAAAAGAGCTATTCGCTCAACACAAATTCTTAAAAAAAGGCCGTCTATTTTCATCATAAAAGTAGACGACCTCCCTGCAAGCTAAATCAACGCAAGCTTCCTGCACGCCCAAGTCCAATCAGAGATACACATCCCTTTATTGGCCAACATGACTCCGTCTACTTTTACGAAAAAGAAAGACGGTTATGTCCCACGACTTTCTGTTCCCTCAAAAGGGTATTCACAAAATTCATCAAGGAACAAAACCCAGATGGGGTTTCGCAAAACTCGGTAAAAAGACACGAAATTTACCAAATCAAACTCAGTGGTTTTCAGGGAAGACAGTGAAGTTGCCAAGTAAATGCCATCAGGGGAAGAACTGTGGACCCTACTGATCAAACTGGTGGGCCCCTCAGCTTCCATATTTACTTCATTTCACTGAAGACAACAAAAGCATAACAATGAATATATATACACATTTCTAAGTAACAACATTGTAAAGCAAAAAGTGAGGATAAATGATTAAAGATTACTACTAAAATTAATGGAACAAATAAAAATTGTACATTGTATATACTAAAATTAATGGAATAAATAAGACGTTAAAATAAGCTTACCAATGAGAGGAGAAAATAAAGATGATGGGAAATAATGAAATAATGAAATTAATGGTAAATGGAGGAAAAGTGGGAAAGTGAGAGTGATGAATAAACTGGAAAGGAGCCCTTTGGCGCGGTGACTGTATGCAGTACTCCCGATACAGTACTCCCAAAAAGAAAATAGAAATTTGCCCCCTCAATAATTTGAACTTTTATTTAATGTCATATAAGACCGTCTAATTTCGGGTTTAAAATGGTTTACATATTATCGTGTTAATGATAGGTGGCCTCTTTAATTCAAATAGTAGTGAATAATTTAAGTCTAATAATAATTATTCTTAATTTTAACTTAAAATAAGACGATCTCTTAAAATAAATTTGTATTTTAAAGATTAGGAGAGATTTTCATTAATTAAAGAAATCTCTAATGAAAATCATTCAAGGTTTTGAAAATCATTTAGATATAATCCAATTTTATAACTAATTAAAATAATCTAATGGTTGTCTTATTTCACGATCATGACCTATTACTCGAAAAATGAGTTTAAAACCATGATTGAATTAGATTGGGAAGGCAATGATTGAGAATATTGAGAATTTCTTTTCGCCTTGAACAATACAATTAAAAAGAATTTATCCTCCACTTCTAGTGTATTTAGCCAATAATTTTGGAATGAATTTGGAAAATTGGGGTTTTAAAGGTTTACCTATGCACTTTAATGAATTTAAATAGACACTTTTTGTGAAAGGTGTTATGATTAATTTCAAATATTTAGTGTATTCATTAATTCGCAAAGTTTTCGATTCCAAGTATTCTATTTTCCAATTTAATTGAATTTAGACAATTCCTAACTTTACTCAAACTCAATTCTGATTTGTAGGTTATTATTATGGATACAAGTAAATCTAGAATTGTTTCTATTAGACTCACAAGGTTGAATTACACGTAAAACAGTTAGTATGTTGGGTTAGTTGTTGGAAAATTGGCATATAATAATCTCAACTATCACGCTTTACTATGACTTAAGAAAGACGGTCTTTTTGTAACTTACAAAAAGACAGCAAGCCTATCCAACAAAACGGACCTTGTCCAACAAAATAATAGGCCATGTCTAAACAAAACTCTATACCCACTCAACATAACCCAACCCTTTTCTTTTCTCACCTTTTCTCCTTTCCCCCCTCTCTCCTCTCCATTCCCTAACTTTCCTCAAAAATGCTTCGCTCATAAAAAAAAATCACTGACAACGATGCTCGAAGTTCCTCCCTATGCTCCCTCATTCTCAATATCGAAGCCTTTGAATTTCTTTTCATTAGATTATCTTTTACCTTGCGATTTTCGTGAATTTGGGGTGGTGGTAGGATGTCAATGGTTTTTTAGTGTAATTTATGGGTGATTTAGGTTGTTATTGTTGATGGTGGTTATTTGGCAGTTCGGTGGTGTTTATGTGATGATGGCGGTAAGATGGTGAAGTTTTGGTGGTGTGGGGACATCGAAGTGGAGTTTTGGTGGAGGTGTTGGTGGAAGGAGGCTGGTTATCGGTGGTGATGATGTCATGAGTTAGATCTGAGCCGCCGATTTCAATCTACACTATCATATCTTTCTATTCTAAAAATTCTCTCTTTTATTGTAAAAAATCACTCTTTTAGTTTAAAATTTTACTATTGTAAGGGTGATATTTAAAAATACAAGGCTACTCTATGTATGAGATATAATTAAGAGTTTACTTCTAAAAATGATGAATTTTTAAGTTATAAATATAATATATGAATGAATAGGTGTAAGATGCATAGTGGAACTATTTGTAACTTTTGAGCTTAAAAGTACGAATTTTCAACTTAAAAGTGGAGCTTTTAAGTTTTAGGTGATTGACACTTAATGAGTGAAACTTGAATTAAAAAAGTGTAATTTTCTAAAATGTGAGTATAAGATGATCGTATAAATTAATAATGTTAGATATGTATTAGATGTTGCTGGTGATTTTTTATTTTTTTTTACTACAAGTTAGAGTTTTATTGTTATAAGGTTTTGTAATGATCAATAAGATAGTTGTTGGCAAATTGATCATATGAAAGAAGTTGAGACTTGATTGTAAAAGAAAGGAAAAGGATAAAGAAGAGAAAAGAAGAAAAGGAGACAAAATTGCGAAAGAAAAAGAAAAGCCAAATCTAACAGAGTGCAAACTGAATTATCAAACCCCCGATGCGGGGATGCCTAACAATAGTTGGAACGATTCTATTGATAAAGGATCTGTTGTTTCGGGCATGTCATCATAAACAACCTTTGTTATTGTTTTGTGGGCCTGTCTTTTTATAATTTATAAAAAGACGGTCTCATATGACTGTTGTTGATCACTCTTTGTTTTAAAAATAATCTTAACTATTTTTTTCAAACTAATTCTAAATTGTCCTCATTTTTGCACCCAATGCTCCCACTTTCCTAAAGCCATCCTCTGAACGAGATTTTTTCCCCAAACCACCAACACCCACCACCACACCCCTTACAACTTACCAACAACAGAACAGAGCCCCCACTCCCGCCCTCTTCATTGACAACCACCAATTCAAGTTTCCGGCAACGATAACCAGTACCTGTCCAACAACCATCACCGTGTGCAAGTCAACGAACATCACCACCCACACCACTTCCTCAATATCGGAACACAAAGTTGACCCACATCCACCTCTGCCACCCTTTCCCTCTCTCCCCGACCCATCCCCCTTATCAAAAGTCCGCATTAATCACAATGGTAACTACCCTCCCCATCACCCATGACATCACTGTTAAAACCACGACCCACCTTAACAATAGCGACAACACCCTTATCACTTCCTTCATCTTCTCATCCTCAAGGAACGTACTCCAGCCACCAACAACTCCAACGATGACGGCGGTGATTTTCTCTTCTTCCTCCCTTTAGATTGTTTTATGGCGATTTGGATGGTGATTGTTGTTGTTTGTGGAGGTTTTATGACGTGATGGAGGTAGATGTTGATGTGTGTCTTTGGTTTTTATTTTTGGGATAGTGGCGGCCAGGGACATTAGTGGTGGTGGCGGGATGGGGGAGGGCCGCGCATATGTGAATGATGCTTTAGTGTTTGGGGTGGGTTTATGTGGTAGTTGGAGGTTTTGGGGGTGGAGATTTTGGGATGGATTTTGGTGGTAGTGTGAGGTTTGGGGGTGTAATAAGTGGCTAGTGGGTCGTTTGGGGGAAAGTTAGGTTGGTCAACTACGTTCGGAAAGTGCTGGAGCAACGCGTGCAAAATGAGGACAATTTAGGATTATGTTGAAAAGATCATTATTAGAATTATTTTAAAACAAAGCGCTATAGTTGGGATTATTCCATACCACTTTTCCATAGTTTTATTAGAGTTGTCTTTACTAGAAGTTAAACGTCGCTTGTAACTGTTTCTCCATCAATTAGAAATCATACTACAACTATAGTGATCCACTTTATTAAGAACATCACTTATTATCATTCATGTAATTCTGCACAAATTCACATAGATCCACTTTGAACGAGGGACATTCCCCTATTTTTTTTTTTACATAAAATTATTGAACCCTTTATATCTGTATTGATATGGCCTCGCCTCGGACCTCCAATCCATTCAAAATTCAACCATGCATATACGTAGAACCTTTACGTAAAACTTCACATTTTCAACTTTATTTTAAGTTATGTTTTTCCTTTGTATAATTACTATGTTAGATTTTAATACAATTGATAATAATTCGGGGTTTAATTGTTTGCACCTTATAGTCCAAGTTAACTCTTTGCCTTATTATTGTATAACTTCAATATAAAAACAAATTGGCATATTTAGGATTTACTTGACATATTTCAATTTTTGCTAGAATAGTATATTGACTATTGATCACATATGAAACTATGGACCCTAAGACAATATATGAATATGATTGATAAGTTGTTAGTAATTAGGTTTTTCTTAACATTTCATGTATTTATTTTAATGAAAATATAGAACATTAGGATTTAATAGTTAATAATATAAATAAACAGGATCGTGGGTCTAACTTATCCCCCCCCCCCCCCCAAAGTAACACAGATCTCCATTGCTATTTAAAATTTAGCTCCTTCCCCAAAAAAGAAGGAAGTTGTATTAGAATACAGAGAAACGAGAGCACTGATGAGCATAATCTCTTATTTTGCAGAGACTTGGGAGACGTTAGAATGTTGGTATTGGGTAATGGGAACTAGGTAAATGGTAGTTGACTAAATATTAAAGAGTAAATGTCCATTAGAAATTTATAATAAATAAAGTATATAAAAAGTGAACATAA
>CAAKMY010061300.1:0-34449 GCA_901111285.1 Corrigiola litoralis
TTTCATGGACTTGTGCGCATGATCGAAATGCGACGTCTTAAGGAATTATGTTAAATTCATGGGGAGTATTATATGCGCTGTAGTCTTTTTCCCTTGACGGGGTTTTTATCCCACTGGGTTTTTCCTGAAAAAGTTTCTAACAAGGCAGAGCAAATAATACGGTAAAATAAAATTGAACTCTTTTTCCCTTGTTTTGGTTTTTATCTCTTACGGGTTTTACCAAGATAAAGTTTTTAACGAGACAACATGTAGTATCGCTACCTCCTAATGTGTAAATTTAAGCAAATATAAAGTCATCCGTTCAAGGGGGAGTGTTGTAATACATGCACCGCTAAAAGAAGAAGATAAGTGAACGAACGGCATAGTAACTTCAATAAATGTACATAGTAAAATTCACCTTTTACTTGCCTATAAAAAGTAAGCTTTGCGTGAATAAAATTATAAGCTTGAATCATATTTCTCCAAGCTTACTTCCCCATATATGTGTCTTCCATACTAAGCTAGTTTACCACAAATACTAGTTTTTGAAAAAAAAAAAAACACGAAATCATCAGAAACTGAGCAAGTGTAACAGAGTCCAAACGCGAGCGACTGAGCAAGGCTGGTCAAGTGCAGGGAATCCCGCCCTCACCAAAATCATCAGCATCTATATTACTCCACTCATCCGTACTCTCTTTACACACTTTTTACACCATTCCGAGGTATCTTTTTGTTTTTCTGCATGCACATATTTATGTATTTTTGTGATCATATGCTTTATACTTGTATAATTACTTCATGTTTCCGTAGAGAATAGGCTACATAATGTGAAAAACATATTTACCCAACTTCTTTTTTTTTTTTTTTTATTATGTTCGTTTACTAGTTTACCTTCTCTAATCCCTATCGAAATATGGTTTCTCATTTCCCTCCATTGTTATTGTTAAGAATTTTAATATATGTTAATTCAAATTCTTTTTTATGATTATGGTTATTATACTCATTCATATACTATGTGAATTGCAAAATCTAGTTGTTTCACAGTGAAAATCACGAAATACTACGTTATGACTTATGAATTATGAATGTATTTTCATCAAAGTGACCTGAAATTAGGTGCAACCACCTAAAATTAATAGTAGAAGAAGGTGGACAACAATTGATTTGAAAGTCGGACAATCATAATATCATAATTTAGTTTTGTAAGTAGTGATAACAATATTGTGCAATTATGAGGTTGGGGTTTCGATTCTTATCAGCGACTTTGTGAGCACATTTTAGACAAAAGAAAAAAAAACAATATTGTGCAATTAGACAAAATTGCACCCTCTTAAAGTTCTGCGTAGCAAGTAACTTGCTAATGTAAATTTGCAGTGGCTAGTTGTGAGAAGCTTTATTTCGGATTCATGGAACGAAAGTACTCGTGCGACACTCTAGCTGAAACAAATGAGTGGATTAAAGCAATTGTGGACTTTGTGACGCCGTACAGATTCTTCTTCGACACTAATGTGGTCGACTTCCTCAAGGTTCCTGTCGTTTGCTTTGCTTAATTTGCATTGCAAGATCACTGTTGTTTCAACATGAATAGGTGTAATCTAGCTGTGTTTTGCTACAATGTTCTCAGGATCGGCATTGGGAAGCGCTAGATAAGGATTGGATTGATTGCTTGGTGAACGAGCCTGTTGACCATCTTTTTACAATTCCTTCAGGCGTTGTGCAGGTAAAATGTGATGATTGTGATCACATGCTGTTTTGTCGATCATTCTATGAGTCAGCTTTTGCTTGTAGTAACTGTCCTTCGATTGCTTCTAATTTGGTTTAAACAATTCAATATTGTTCGTGAAAATGTTGTAGGACCATTGGCCTGCCTCACTAAAAGACTATGTACTAACAACCAAGTTGCTTGCATTTCCGCGAGAACAAGCTCAGCTCCAAAAGGTAATGTGTCTATTAAATTTGTTCATGTTTGTTCGCGGTCGTGCATTAAGATGTTTCAGGAGTATGTAGTCTTTCTTTGTTTGAGTGCTGAGTAAAATGTTTGTCTTTTTTATTGTTTGCTACGATTGCTGTTATTTCCCTTTGTAGTAGAGACTAGAGAGGCTAATTGATGCTTTATACATGTTTTCTTACTTGACTGCATTTTGGTATAATTGATTGGATAGGATTTGAGGGTAGGAAGGATGAGAGAAGAATGAAGGAAGAGTAAGAGACAGCGTTGTAGGCTTACTATTTTTTTTTTGTGAGTAAGAAGGGTGGGGGTGGGTGGGGGGGGGGGGTAGAGCTTACTAATTTAGCGTACCTAAAGTTTTGCACTTTGAAGGAGTTTAAACAAGACTTGTGAAAGATTAGAGGTTTTTTTATGCTTCCTGTCTCGAGTCTTTCGATTTTAGTTAGTTCTCCTTAAGCCGAGTATCTATTTTTGTTTGAGTTGCAGTTACCTAGTTCTAGATTTTGTTTGGACTTTGGAGTAATCATTTAAGGGATTTTAGATATATTATAGAACATATAGTCCCATCAGTTTCAGGAGTAGAAAAGGAGTTGTATACAGTATATTCTCATGATTGTAAACTCTGATAGAGTAGCTTGTACCTAGAACAATGGCATAACGATGAGCATCGCTCAGCCCAATCTGCCTAGAGAAAACATAAAACAGAATGCCTTTCTTGATCCTTCTTAGCTCTCAGATGCATGTTGTGTCATATATGGTTTTTGATTTACTTGATATATGGAATGTTACTTGACAATGTGGCCCTGGTTGAATGGTTTGGTGCAGGTTTTTCCTAGCATGAGTATTATCTCAGTGAATAATGTTCTCTCACAAGGCATGAATCCTAAAAAAAGACACGAAGTACGTTGTTATTCACACCATTTATGCCATTTCATATGCAAATCTTTTCCTTGCTTTACCATCTGTTGTTTTGGTTGACATACAACACCAATGATTTCATTGGACTCTACTTCAAACTCTTCCAGTAGCTAAGCAATAGGCTGTACTACGACTTGTGAATTTCCATCTTCATAGGCATTGACTAGATTGTATTGGTGTTTGAGGATTTATGGTAACAGTATTTTCTTATGCTAAAGGGGTTGTAGAAATAACCTGAAACTTCTATGCTAGTAACATCGACACTTTTTTTGTAATCGAAATTACATTTCAATTAGACATTTAAGAAAAATGTAATTTTTATTTCTTCATCTTCATTTGGTTTCTCTGAGCATTCAAGATACCAGGTGTAAGCAGACCTTTGAATTCTTATGTTTGTGTGATATTTCTGAATTTTCAAATTGATTCTTGTATAGCGAAAAATCTTCCAACTATTTCAGTTAAATCTCCTGTACTTTATAACCGACCTACTCTATGTTTCTAGGCATATTGTTGAGATACTAGAGTTGAGGGTTTTACTTCGGGAATTTCGAAGTTGGGACTATGGCACAAGTGCCTGTCAATATGACAGCTAGTACTGTGGCCTAGTTTTTTTTTTGAGAATAGGTAGAAGAATTACATAAAAATTAGGAGTGTCTCCTCTCGAGACAAACCCCTAATCTATCTTGATACAAATTATCATCTAATTCATTTGAAGCAGAACAATGCCACAAGTGACTATGATTAACAGAGTGACCTAAATGCAGTAGCCTAGTTGCTTGCTGTTTGTTTTTTCTACTGGTTACTGGTTATTGTTTATTATTATTTTCCTTTTCTTCTTTTGTGATTTCTCGACTGTTTTCCATGAATTTGTCTGTAATCTATGGCCTAGATAATTTAGTCTCTTTCCTGGATTAGTGCAGTGCCTTGGTTGGTCCTGTCTTTTTGAAGATCCCTCTTATTCAGTGAAAGGGCTTTTAGCATCTTTGTAATCAGGTCAATATATTTTGTGTCGTTGTGATTCATATGATTGTTTGAAACGATCTCTTTATACAGAATACTTGGCACTTTGGCAGAGCTTTGACTTTTGGTCTTAGTTCCATTACCACACATGTCTGCACCACATGCAGATGTGCTTTGGATTCTTCATAATCAGATAAGCGTAGATCACTCTTAATAATGCACTATGTAGTTGTAGTTAGCATGAAAACTGAACGAATGTATGTGCTCATCCCATTAACAAGTGCCTAGGAGCGAATATGGTTTTTTTTGCTGCATGTATCAATTGGCCATCACCTTTTTTCGTTTGGTAATCAGGAAACCGTTATGTTAGTCAATCTACTGAATGAAATTCCGGGTTTGTACAGGTTGAGATTTTGTCATCACTTGTCAGCTGTATAACCAGAAATGTAGGGGCTGAAATGGTTGTTGATGTTGGTGCTGGTCAGGTACATTATCCTTTTGCACATCTCTTTAGAACGGAAGGTTGATATCGTCTCGCTAACTGCCATATTTTGTTACAGGGTTACCTTAGTCAAGTACTTGCTTTCCAATACCAGCTGCCTGTAGTTGCCATTGATTCTTCTTCTCATCATGGAGTTGTTACAAAAGCACGTGCAGAGAGAAACAAGAAGCATTATGCGGCTAAGCTTCGTGACAATGGGTATGGATGCTATGTTTATTGTAGTTTAACTTTGGAGTTCAGAAATGCTTGTTCAGAGATCTCTGTGTATAAGAGTGGGTAGACCGGAGTTTCTTTTTCCTTTTGGGGTTGGAATACTCTGATCAGGACTTGCATCGCCTGCAATCCCGTCTCATCCCCTTTCCCTTTCTAGAATTCTAGGTTTGGTGCTACAAGAATTGACGAGATTACGAGGAGTAGAGATCATTTAGTTGGTTCAAATAATAGTTGTGCAGGCCTAAGAAGGTTGGTTTAGGTCCCTAGTAATTTAGTGTTTGTAAATGTAGTTACGAACCAATATTCGCATTTTCCCCATAGAACCAGACTCTCCCTGCAGAAGTCAGCTGGAGCAAGATCTCAAGGATGGGTCAGTTCTAGACTTAGGGTTTAATTTATTAGGAAATTTCTCTGGTTTTATTTTGGAGAACTTCGAAGTGGGGTTATGTAGGGGTCATAATACATATATTCAAGAGTAACTAGCTAGATTAACATTTTTCTATTGCTTGTCCCAATATCTACAGCCTTTCTGATGTCATTCTTCTTTATGCCTTTTGCACCCTCAGTTGTCCTTAGCTATGTTTCATGGAACGTCCATTTTACTAGACATGTTCATTGGAGGGAAATTTAAACCTGACTTGCTTCACTACATCTTCTTTAATTCGGAAGGCATTATTGTACTGATTTAACTTAGAGGGCAACTTTTTTCCGTCATTATTTGATTTGCTGTCCTATGACAAGATTCTTTTTCCTTGAATGAAACTGTGCCATGTTTGCATAGGTTCAAGAGTGCCTGTTTGCAACCTATAATGATGGACCCAGTGTAGGCTATTACACAAGGTGACAGGACTCTTGAGTCTCTGATGCGTTTTGCAATGTAGTGCTTTACCTCGCTTCTCTTTGATGCCATACTGGGTGTTATTCGCTTATTTTTAATCATGTATAATGTGATTGCCATGCTAGTTTATTTCATTGACTTTCTGTTGGGGACTCTTTGTCATCTACACGGCATTTTATTTTCTCTCCTTTGATTAGTAAACTTTTCTTTTCGAAAGACGAGGAAAGCAGGAAAAAAAAAGGAAAAAAAAAAACACTTTTGCTTTATATCAGACTTCAGCTTGAAAAGTAACAAAAAAATTACCTGAATGGTTTTGAAATCATGTCACATTTTGCTGGTTATTTATGGCGTAAGAAGTTACATTCAATCACTAAAGCCATTTGCATTTTAGGAAGTATATTCTTGACTTGAATTTGTGCATTTACTAAAGCTTCACCCCACATGTATGTACAAAGTAAGAAATGTTGCTAGTTGTATTATGAGTTACAAAACTTTGTTAGTTGCAGTCAAAAGTTGGTTGTTATTTGATTTAATAACGTCCCAAGGTATTAAATCTTGGTTTCAACCGTGGCTGTGGAAGTATTGGCCAAATACTGGCTGTTGCGGCTGAATCGTGGCCAATGTAAGCGCAAAATGCAGACGCGGTGGCCCAGAAAACCTTTAGTTACTGGCTGATACGATATGTCGCGACCAATTTTTAATACCCTGCTCACCGCTAACTCGTGGTGTAATGTTTTGTTAGAATTTAGATGCTGCTTCCTTGCGACCTTTAAATCAAAGTGATTATGACTGCATGTGTGGTAAGGGCTATAACGACTCGACTCTGCTTGTATATAAACCACATGAGCTACTACCATACTTTTTCTTAAGCCTTTCGTTTTCCTGGGTATGTTTGAGTTAAGAACTTTCTGAGTGTGCTTATAAATTACTGAACCTATATGCTTTTTTAATTTTTGTAGCAGTATTCATCTGTGCCGGTTCCTTTCTCATTTCATGATTCTTTCATCCTTTTAAAAAATGCAGAATTGATTATGCTTTTTTCCTCTTTTTCAGCAAACTGATGCCTTACTGTCCTGTGCTAGATCAGTTGAGGGGCTGCCTAACATTCCTGAGACAGTTACTTGTCGCATACTATCGTCTGGTATGCTGAGAGAACTTAGCAACCGGAGCTGCCAACAAGATATGTGTAATGAGAGAAAACACAAAGGAAAACGCTACAGTAATATTTCCGAGGCAAATCTTGAGGTTGACAACATGTCATTGCCATGTAGTGGTGTAAATGCTGGTATTAGATCTTCACTGGTTCTTGCTGGTCTTCATGCATGCGGTGATTTATCAGTAACAATGCTGAGGTAGGCTTGCTTTTATCTTGACTTTGATAGTTGCATTTTAATGGTGTTGTTCATTTAATTTTGTTGTAACTATCAGTCTGCCGTTTTACAATACAAAGCATTGTATAGGTAATTCGAATTCTGTTGATTCCCTCTAATCTGACTGGCACATGTGCTGATGGATTCTTTGAGAGACCCCTTTAGAGGAAAATTAAGGAGGAAAGTTCTTGACTTGAATCAAAATGAAGTCTTCTGGGTGGTTGATTTTGGTTTCATTTTTGTCCTTTTTGTTCTAAAAAGCATTTCTAATAGGAAAGTTTGTTAACAGCTACCTTTTGTAGAACAATACAACTGTGACAACGTAAATTAAGCCTCATTGCCAAAATGATTGGGGTCAGCTAACATGAACAGGCATAAGGACTAGCCGGATAGCATAAGAGAGAGGGATAGAAAGAGCCAAGGGATCTTATGAGATCACCCTCTTAAGTGGGATCACCCCTAAACTAACAAAAATACATAAGGCCCACCTTCCTTCCCAATCCACATCCTTCCACCACTTGTATTTTCTCCCTTGCCACCCCACCTCTTTCTCTTTACAGAAAAACAATAATAGAAACAATGAATCAATGCTGTGCCCTTATATTGATAGCTAACTTTTAAGTTTTCTAGCTATATCACTGATTTTTGTCCTTCCTAATTGATAAATTTGTAACCTGGACTTTATTTCTATCCTGTAATCTCTGGAGACTTCACATGGTGATTATGCGAATTATTCAGTTGTTTGCTTTATAAAATTCATGCACTTTTTTTTTTTGTTTAGGGCATTTGCAGAATGCGAGGAAGTAAAAGCAATGGTTAGTGTAAGTTGTTGCTATAACTTACTATCAGAAGATGGATGCGAAAATGACGGTCCTGATGTTGGTTTTCCAGTTAGCAAAGGGGTTACATTCTTCGGCATTTCACTTGGTAAAGATGCACGCGAACTTGCTTGTGAGGTGTGTGCTTGTTTCTGCTTCCTTTAATTTGAATTCTTGTGAAATGGGGCTGATGTACGTAAATAAAATAAGAATTTTCTGTCACCCCCACCCTACTTTTGTTGCAATCAAGTACTATCTTAATTGTTTGCTTGGATTTTGGTGAATTCTAAGATGTTAATGCAAAAGAAACTTTGCCCTTGAATGGTGAAGGTCCGGTGGGCAGACAAACCCCATGCGTGGAGAAAATTGTTACTGCCTCTTGTGTGTGAGTGAGAACCTCTAGAAAAGTAGGGCTTATCCCCGAGCAACCATGCCGAACACGTCAGGTCATAACAAGGTAGCCACACTAGGGAGAAGACACCCTGCTGAAAGCATTATACATAATCTTGATTATCGATCACACTGTCCAATAGAGTCCATATCCCGTTTCCATGAACGAGGTTTTTACAAACCTAAAAAGACTTCTTTGTAGTTCTTGGGTTTTTCTCACGATGGCTTCTTCTATTTCAGGGGTGTTCCCTTTTTTTCGTTTGCAGGAATTGGGCTTTTGTGTAACTCTTTTAGCTAGGTGGGCTCCTTGTTCTCTGATGCTCCTTCAAGTCTTAATAATCTTATTTTTCATGTAAAAAGAGAATGAAGACCATATCAATTGTTGGAGCACAAACAGTGTGGCCTAATTTCAAGCCTTTAAACTTATTCATTCAACTGTTGGATGAACTCGCTATCCTATTGTCTCAGATTGCTCTTGGCAACTGTAGCATTTACAATCTGCAACTCCTATATCAATAATTAGGTGTTTTGTTGAAGTATGTCTTGACTAGCCAATGACCATCCAGGCCACAAATGTATACAGCTTATTAAACACTCTTGTTCCTTTCTACTTTTGCCTAAGATGTATGTCCACTTTCTAATAATTATAAAGTAAGATGGAACTAAATATATTAACGGAAAGAAGAAGAAAATACAGCATTGGCAGAGGTCCTCAAAGCTCAAAATGAATCGGAAGAACCAATAAAGAGCTCATCAGATTCCTTATAACCAAAGGCGCCAGTCTCAGATCTCCCTTGGTCTCCTCTTGGGGAATGTCTCCCTTATTTTCGTATTTAATTTGCAAGGAAGTCAAGTATATGAACCACTCTGTCCCTTTTGAATAGTTTACATTTGAAATTTACACATAAATCACTGAAAAGAGGAGAAGTGTGGGGTTGGAGAGAAAGTGGCTCAAAAAATATATTTAATTACACCTTTACCCATGTGCCCATACCCTGTCATGGGTTCCAAACTGTTGGGAAATTAAGGCCAATCTCCCACGTGCAACGGAAGCAACCAATTGACAAATAAGTGAAGAGTAAAAGAAAACCGCAAGTAACAAGATGAGACAAGATATAAGCGGAAAAGCCCTCCTAGACGGAGGTAAAACCAACCAGCTGAACCGACTGAATTCCACTATAGCGATAGTGACAGTACAACGAGAATCGTCCCAAATTACAATACCGAATTTGGAACCACAATAATATAGGAGTACAAACACACCCTCTAGGCCTAGTACAATACCGTACTAAGCTCCCCCTAGAGTAAACCCCCTTATATTATTGTATATGTGTACAACTCGTAGTACTACCCTCACACCTTCAAACACACCCCGACTAATATTTCCTAGTCTTGTATTTGATCGAATATTTGTGTGAGTAAAGTGAACAACCTAGCAATACAAATGCCCATATGCTAGCTCTCTGCCTCTCGTTGTAGTTATTACTCTTCTGCCAAGGAATATCACTCCCTTATATACTAATCATCCTTGCTAGAACCTTCGGTACTTACATTAAAAGAATCAATGTATTTTCCCAAAAGAACTAGCAAGCAGCAAGTCCCTAAGCAAAGAAACTTCCAGTGCCTTGACTTGCCAGCCGCATGGAAAGACCATGCTAATACAGATTCTCGCCTAATTCCAACGTACCAAGATTTCTAATAAACCTTCCAACTTCCTTGCTCATGACCCGATTCAACAAGAAAGTTCCAGTGTACGTTGAACATTAGTCAAACTCTTGGGCTGGACAACTGTTGGAGTTACCCAACACAAACTCACAAAACAGGGGTAATTATGTAATTTTACTTGGCCATAACTTGCCATGTTTAGAAACGTAAAAAACCTAATGGGACACCCACAAATGGACAGTGTAAACTTCCAAAAGGGACATAGGGATAGTATACAATGTGTCAAAATAGTAGTTTCAGTAGATTAATTAGTAGGTTTATGTAGGACGGTTTGGTAATTAGTACTTTAAAGTTTCAACTTAACTGATAAATAATGAGCCTACGGTCCCTACTTGGTAATTGGCAAATTGCTAGCGTAAGCCATTTCATGGTTAAAGTTATCTTTAAACAACAATATGCTCTTTCAACATGCTAATTTCCAATAGCATATTGCCAATAACATATTGGACCACAATATGCTATTTCAATTTGTTATTTACCTGATACCCAATCTAACGTATTGAGTTGGTCAAATATGCTATTTGGCTTCACCTATGCTACAAAGTATCCAATATGCTGTTTTCCAACCCTCTAGATTATTCATAACTAAGAGAATTAAAATAAACATAAATAATGAAATCTAGGTAAGGAATGCTCAGAAAGTGAGCATTCCTAGCATAAAGAAGCTTTTAGTATGAGACTATTAATAGAGAGAGGGAGAGAGAGGAGAGGCAAAATGGAACTTAATTCTTCCGTATTGGTTGAAGAAACATACATTGGCATTGAGTGATTTTCATGAACGCCCTCCCGAAAACTCTGAACTGACGGCTTCATACAATTAGAAATCCTAAAGGTTGGCCATATCAATGGAGTATTTTCTAGTTGGTTTTTATTTTATAAAGGAACCAAGAAGAATGGAATACTAGAGTGCTCCAACATAAAAATGAAGCCTAGAGAATCTAGAAAGAGCATAAAGTTCCCATGAGGACAACTCTCGTAAGACCAGGCCCCTCATAATTAATTTTATATTTGAAGCTTTCAAAATCTGTGTATCAATATTTCTTCCTAGAGTACACTAGAGGCTATGGTCCAACTTGATTAGTAGGGATGACTAAGCTCATCTTCAGTTGCAAAAGAAGGTCCTGCACATTTGATCATCTCCTAGCTACCTAAGATGCCAAATCCAATGCGATTTGGTCGCAGAAACCTGTGGAGTCGGTTATTTCCATCTTGGCCACCCCTGTTTATGCTAGAACCATCTTTAACCGGCTTGGTTAAAGGAGATGCTTCAAATATTTCCACATCTTGAATATCATTAAAGGATTTTCAGAGGCGTCAGATTGTTGTTCCCATCTCATCAAAGGAGCTTACAGCATCTTCAGTAGCTTTCATATCACTCCACTTGATCTTAGTCCTTTACCCTACTACATCGTTAATATGCCTTCTAACTTTCCCATAAGTGGAAGAAGTAACCAACTTATTACCACATCGTTCCCCACCAGAAGTACTTGTAGACTCATTTTCATTAACTTAAGCTAACCATACACCTGTACCACCATTCTCCCATGTGTATTCTTTGAAACAACTTTGGCACCAGAAGACTTCACTGACCCTAAAGAAATATGCTTGTGTGGTGGAAGGTTCCCACGGTAACACCCACTGCATTTAATATTAAATTTTTGTTAATAAAAACCATTTCCTAGTGAAATAGCACCATTTCCATCAGTAAAACATAAATTAAATCATTCAGAAGTTCCTTTCGATATGTAGAAATAGTTTGTCAATTTCTTTTATAATGTTTTCTTCAGAACTTGTCATGGAAAAATCTAACAACCACAATTCCAATCCAAAGGGGGGCGTTACCACCACTCCAACAATTGCCAGATGGAAGGCTTATTCTCCAACAAAACCATCCAAATAAACAAGATAAGTTTGTTAGCAGTGTACATGATCTAAGAAAACTATTCATTACAACTTAGTTTAAAGTCTAGCAAAGTTACAAAAAAGTTCCAATGCCGAACTCTAATTAAATTAAGGTAAGCGGACGTCACACATTTCCACACATTCCATGATTGTACCTCTCAACTAATTATTTTGCTCACAAATAGGGTCATCATACGTTCATTTCAGACGTAAAGAATGTACTCCCTCTGGTTATGTTTATTCTTCCTACTTTGGTTTTGTGCACTATTCATAAGTAAAGATTGATCATAAATTTCTTATCAATATATAAGATAAAATATATTCATGTGGGATCTTGTTTGATTTGTATGAATGAGTAGATTAATAATATCAACTTTTTATAATTTTTACTAACATATAACTAAAGATATTTAACATACAAAATGTGTATTGGCAAACATGAAATGTTTCTCTATGAAGAATAAACATAACTAGAGGGAGTACTATTTAAGGGAAATAGACGTAAGTTATAATATAGTATACCTGTATTGAGCACTTATCCAAAAAATAAAAAACATGTATTGAGTAGTTGACATGTAACAAACACCAATCAAGTTTCATTCTAACATTCATGCCGTCAGCATGCAAGTTCTAATGTGAATTTTCTTATTAAGGAGAGGACTGTGGTGGGCCCGATAAATCTCCTTGGAGTGATCTACTTTGTAGGGGCCTGGAAATCACCTCGGACAATCACTAACCATCATTATGTTAGAATGAAAGTTGATAAGTTGTTGATTAGTTTCTGAGGCTATTTTCTGGGTTTTTTGTTGAACCAGTATGATAATGTTCTACAATACGCTTCTTGCGACAGAGTCTATGTGGATTGTGGGGGCATATAGCGGTGTACCTAGCTTCTCTATGGGGTTACTCAATTAAGGTTTTCCTGAGTCTACTTAATGATGTAAGCAAGATTCGCTGTTTAATAAATTTATCTATGCACCCCCCTCCCCCCTCTTCCACCAGTAAAAGAAAGTAAAGTTCATTCATTTTGATACTTTAATTAAAATTTCAGATTATTTTAATTTTGTTATTTAAAGAGGATTTCTTGTATGGTTCTAAATAGAATTAGGTTGTTAAAAGTTACAAAAAATTGGACTTTGTTATCACACAAGCATTGCGATGTTGTCATTACTGATGTTCTCCAGTTCGTGGTTGTGATTCTAATGGAAAGGTGGTTTTTTACTTTAATAGAGTGCAGAAAGATGGCGAGATCTGGAGAAGGAAGCTGGTTTGCAAAATTTTGATTTGCTTGCATTTCGTGCCGCCTTTCAATTGGTATGTGTAATGAGGAGTCACAGAATTAATTTTTGCTTTCATGTCACTGGATTGCATGCTCAGTAATGAATAAACTTGTGAGAGAGTTGTCTCTTTCCCTCTCTAGACAAGGCTGTAGCTTCTTATCGCAAAATAAGGAATGCATGCAGATAAGGCTGCAGTCTGCAAATGTTGCTTTCGTTAGTGACTATCAAATTATGTTTATCATGTTGGCTGTCTTGTTTTTGTATTCTTGATGTCCGTGGAACCAATTTGCTGATAGAAATCACATTAGCAGATGTCATGAGATTGTTAGTGTTCATAAATCAGAATGGTTTGCAATAAATTGCCTTGTTTTGTGAAAACGTTAGGTCTATTGTATTTTGGTGTCGGAGAATCGGTGATTGGTGAAGGAAGTCCTGTGCAAAGCGTCTGCAAATCTAGATGTGATGTTTCTCGAAAATATTAAGGTGGATACTGGTTTAATTCGTCTATGGACCTTCTTTGCAAGCTGAGAGAGGTAAGTTTGGAAGGAGCTGGAGGCTTTACCTGGGATCGGTTCTCCATAATGGTTTCTGAGAGGTGATTTCAAGTTCATTCTCCCTTTGAATGAACATGTAATTATTTGGAATGAAAAATATACATTTTTTTTTAATGTAAAAAGCATCAGAGGATATGAAGTCCTCTTAGCTCTAATGACAAAAGAGCTCAATTCGGAAGTAAAGCGATTGGAACACCCTACAGATTTACCCCAGAGCTAAGCTATGTCTTCCTGTGAATCCTCTTTAGTTAGGAAGGACTTTGACTTATTTATTCGAGATATTGTACTATAGGATCTTCCTCTTGGAAATGACGATGTTTGGCATCTTCTCATGTGGATCATCTCTTGATTTTTAACGGTGTTGGTGTTGAGTTGATTCTTGTGAAGGCTGTATGTGCGTGTTGATTCATAGTTACCTTGTCAAATGAGGACGAACCCTTTTCGGTTCGAGAAATACGTGAATTGTGCACCATGATATTTGATATGATATGTGAACTGCTTTCCGCTTGATGAAGAAGCTTAAATTTTTTAAGAAAAGCAAGGTTTGGAATATTCTGGATTTTCGGAAATGATACTACTAAAATTAAGATCCGAAAAGGGCTCTAACTGGTGGATTGTCAGCTTAGTTGAGGCTACATTGAGGAAGAGGGCATTCACATAGATAGTTGTGAGTGTGTTGAACTATGTATGAGGATACAAACTCCAGAATGATCTCTATAGTAGCCAATGGTTGTTGTTGGAGATAGTTCATGACTAATGTTGAATTTAGTGTTCGGGAGGTGCTGATGGATGAAAGTGCTAATCGTTCTTAAATTACTGACTTCACTGTAAATTATTCACCAAATATTTATTGATTGTCCCAAGATTGAGGTTCTCTTTTGGTCTTTAATCACTTCTCATTGGCTTAAGAGACATTGCAAGGACGAGGAGATTAGAGTTGCTGTGTTTGATATGAAGAGAGAGCGTCACCCAGACCAGATGGGTTTACTATGCCTCTTTTGCAATGTGCTCAAAGATGTTGACTTACTGGCTCTTTTTCAAATTTACATTTTTTTCTTCGGAGTTTACGAAGTTTAATTTTCCAACTGTGTGAACTCTAATTTTATCACTATAGTTCCTAAAAACAAAAAAGGTCTATGAAGTTAAATGACCATTATCCCACTATCCGCATATTTTTGGGTTCTATACCCTTAATGATGCAAGTCATGCAAGAATCTCAGGTTTCAACTCTAGAGTTTACAATTCTTGGGATCTAGAGAATGAGCACTCGGAGGCTGGGGATGCTAGAGTTTGGAAGCCTCATTCTCACAGTAATTTCTATTATAGTTCGTTTTTGTCTTCTTTACATCGTCTTATGTTTTCTCCTTTGATTTCAGATCTTAATAGTATCTTAACACTACATGTAAATCCAAAGTTCTTATGAAGGTAGGTACTTGTGGTTAAACTATGGCCCTGCGGAAACTGCCACTAATGAAACACTAGAACGCCTTATACCAAGTATTGTTTCAAGCCCAAATATATGTGTTATGTGCAAGATAACCGATGAATATGAAATAATTTATTTCTTCATTATGATGCGGCTTACGCAACTTGGGGTCAAACTAATGGACTTTCTTCATATTGATCTTGTTGGTTTGAGTAATAGTAAACAAGGCAAGTTGCTTTTGAAGTGAACTGTATTGGCCACGTTTTCGTGTATCCTAATTCAACATTATCCGTGCTAACCAATGGGAATTTCTCATTTTGTGGAGTATGTTTGGCAACAAATAGGCTTCTGGTGCAATCAAAGGGTACTCTAATTACTCTTTTCAAGAGAAATCAGACTCTTTTGTAACTATGTTTTTACGCGAATGCCTTATCACCCGACTCAATTTGTCATAATATTTTTGTCTATTTAAGGTGCTTTCAAGGTTAGTATTATGTGTGTACAAGAGACTAGATGGAAAGGTGAGAAGTGAGAAGACAAAGGACGACATAGGGAATGTGGCCACAAGATATGGTATTTGGAAAGAGATAATACAAGTGTTGGGGGGGAATTATCATTCATTGAGAGCACAAGGATGATGTGGTGGAGGTTTAAGGGAAGAGCGATCACGCTATGGGAGTAAACTTGTGTTTGGAGATTAAGTTATGACTGTTATAAGTGCACATGCTCCATAAGCAAATTGAGTATCAACAATTAAAGACCAATTTTGGGATGAGTGGGAACAACGACTCAACGAGTGCCTAGTAGCGAGATAATTCGAGGTGATCTAAATGGACATGTGAGTTGTAGTCGGGATGTTTTGAAAGTGTACATGGAAGTTTGGGTTTTGAGTTAGGAACGAAGCGGGAAATGATGTATTGAACTTTGCTTAAGCATATGATTTAGTTTTGACGAACACTTGATTTCAGAAAAGGGAATCTCATTTGGTGAGTGGTGACTTATAGGAATATGGGTAGTGCTTTTGTTTAAGGAAGATATGGGTAGTGCTTGATTGTACGTATTGTAAGGTTATCCCGGGTGAGAGTATATTAAACCAACACAGATTGTTGGTGCTTGATTCTTGAGGGAAGAGGATTAAAGGGGCTAATAAGTGCCATATGGAGCCGAGGATTACGCGGTGGAAGCTTGAAGGAGGGAACGAGAGATTTTTGTGGGTTAGATGACTATGAAGATGTTTGGTCTTTCGGTATTAAGTCAGGTTCAGTTTAGATGTGGTCGAAGATGGAAGAAAGTGTTCCTAGGGTGGCAATGGAGGTGCTTGGAGAATTTAGAGGTGTACCACCAATTAAGGACATGTCTTGGTGGAATGACGTGGTTAGACAAGCTATAAAGGTTAAGCAAGTATGTTTTCATCTCTTAGGTAAGTGTAGGAGTGATGAGAACTTGGAGAAGTGTAAGGAAGCGAAACGAGAAACAAAAAAGGTGGTAAATAAGAAAAAAAAAATTATTAGAAGGCATTTAAGATGTGTTGACGGACAAGGAACCTCCTAAAAGAAGAGTTACAAAAGGGTCCAAGTCCTCCCAAAAGGAGTAACTGCCCTTGAAATTGAAAGCACCCGAAGCCTTGACCTGTAAACAAGCTAATACTCTATCTGTCCCCATACATACTCCAGAAAATGAAAAGTTCACGAAAATAAACTAGAGATGCGTTCACTCCAAATACTCCACAACGTGCAAACATTTTGCACACTTCCATAGCAACTTGCCCTCTTTACTTCCACTTATACTCTCAAAATGGACACGAAGAATGCCCATCATTGAAGGAGGACATACCCACTCCTCCCCATTGAAACTCAATAATCTGACCAACTTGCGTAAGCCGCATCACAACAAAGAAATAGACGGTTTGCAAATTCACCTTTTCCTCAGAACACATGGTTTGGCTTAGGGTGATACTAGGTCTACAGTGATGCAGTATGTCCTAAGTGTTAAGTTGTATACTCTACCATGGCCATAGCCCAACAAAAAGCGGGCACCATAACATTTCTATGTTTCCAACTACTTTCCAGAATTAAGAAGCGTAGGACGAGTTTTAAAAGACCTAAAAGGACCGACAGCTCAAAGTCCTTCCACACTCTAGCATCCACAGCCTCTGTAATGTCCACACTCTCCAAAATATGAACCCTATTTGTTATCAAATGCCTAGCAGGTGAAGAATTTTTGTTGCTTTTTCTCTATTCTTTGGGTAAAGCGATTGTAAATTGTCCTACTACACTAGCTTCACTTTTGATAATTGAATATATTGTAGCTGCTGAAATGGGCTTTATGTTTCTTAGAGAAATCAGTTGCACAAAAAGGTAATATATATACTTCCTAGCCACTCAACGACTCTACATCATTAATATAGGATCATATGGAGCCTAGACATTTTAATGAGCCATTTTATTTTATCCCATTATACCCTAGAGCCAATAAATTGGTGATTTTTTCGGCTCCACGGAGCATGGAAAGAGAAAGAAAGGACTATAGACTCTATACTGGTACAGTTATCACTTATCACCAAAATGAATGAAATACAAGTGTCACTTGGAGATATATAATCTGTTAGTAAGATATTAATCTGTGGTTTTACCTGTGCAGGTCCTTGATCAATATTATCCAGAAGTTCTATTGAGGAGTCCCTCGATCGGCCGTCAAGGGAAAGCTTTGCGTCGCCAGCTGGAGAAAGGCTTGCCTAGTTGTACCGAATTTGCAGAAAGTAAGTACTTCGAATTTCCTGCTTCCAAGACTACGACGTTGATATCTTACCAATTATCAGGTCATTCTTTGTGATTTCCCTATCACTTATTTGTCACACTTGTACTTCAGTTACTTTTGATACATGTTTTAGTAAAATGAGTGCTCTCCACTTATCAGTGAAACTCCTCGTCTTCTCCTGCTCTGAGGAAGAGGGAATAATAAGGTTTATTAGAAAGACAAAACAGCGATACACTACAAAAGGACTCCTTAGAAAAAGAACCTAAAAACAAAATATAAAGAAGTAGAGTCCCCTTTTCAAGCACTACAACCCTCATAAAGTAGTATATAGTATCTCTCTACTCACAATTCTTTTCCTGGGAACGTGGGAGACTGATCCTACATATATTTAACCATTCATTGGACTAAAGTCAATTCCAATATCCGCAATGTATTTAGGGCAGCATCTGTTTCTTCCTCCTTATGGTGGAACACGTTGTACCAAGTAGTGAGAAGGCTGATTAACCTTTGGAGTTTGCGTTATTCCACCATTCTTTTTACCCTCTTGAGGTTGTTTGATTATTCTCTAGAGTCTAGACCTGTCCCTTCTCTGCAGGGATTTCTTGAGTCCGCATCATAGAATTGCCTCTGGCACTTGCAGCCTTGTATATAGAAGTTTAACAAGTATGAAAAAGATTTAGCTGATTGTGAAACATCAAAGACCTACTAAGCGTAACCTTATTGGCAATGACCTTTATGGAAAGTAGTTAACTTGCAATTTTTCATCCTTAATTCCTTATAAATCCAGAGGTCAATGTCTGTGTTGTCTCTTGTATACTTGTATGTGCTTTTGTTGCTCTCTTGTTCTCAGTTTTTCTACTGTGTAGAGATGTTGATACATAGCTGAAAATGATGATGGCGGACTAAAGTAAATATAACTTCTTATTATCAACAAGAATGCACCCTCTATTAGACTGGAAGAAAGCCTAATATCTAACAAGCTTGACTGACATCTCAAAATTGGCTACCGGCAAGAGAATTGCCTTTAATATTTTATTAAATTGCTTGATTACTGTCTAATGCTCTGTGCTTAAGTAATCTGCACACACTGTGTTTTTAACAATTAACTGTTCTCATTTAAAAGCTAAGGTGGAAGCCAACGAGTTAAAAGAAAAAATTTATAATGTTCTACTCTCTTAATTTCGATGGGGTGGAGCATTGGCTTAAGAGAATGTCACTTCCTGCATTGAGCAATTAATTTCTCTGCTGGCAGGACCATGCCCACCTTGTTCAAACTGGTTGAGTGACGAGCATGAGTTAACTTGTCAGTTTGTTGACGTGGCTCAGGTGTCCTGGTATCGCTTGAGGTGTCCACTAAAAGAGTTCATAATCTCTAGCTATATTGTATCTACTTGCCATAGGCACTACCAGTAAGCCTGGGGCCCTCACTGTCTTAATGATTGCGTGGGCTGGGAATCCGACATAATTAATCAAAGTGGTGCTCCTTATCCCTTCCTCTGACTTAACCTTAAGACATACTCCGTAGTCAACATTGGTTGTCTTGAAAGAGATGGTGGTGGGAGCTGACGTGCCTGCAATTACTCAAAATTCCTAACATTGTTTGACCCCTTCACAAATTGTCAGTTATGAACATACGGACTGTAGTGATATCATTGGAAACAGAGGTAGGACGAATTCTGTTCACTTTTTGGAAGAAAAAAAATTGGCAGACCCAAGATCGGCGCTCTTTATGTGCTCGAGTTTTTTTTTTTTTTTTTTGGCTTTTTCATTGGTCGAATGGAGTAGAGGGGGTGGTTTATTGGGTTGAAGGGAAAGGGTGGCTGAGGGTTAAGGTTCACAACTTGCTATGAGCACCTGAATTGAGATGTAGAAACAATGTTGGTCCATGTAAGCTATGTAGGCGGATTTACAGTTTCAATTGATCCATATAGTTGTAATGGCCAGGTTGAATTTATTATTTTTCATTCTTATGATACAGATGATATATCAAAAACAGTGTTTGAGGTGGGCTCGTCAACAGAAGGGTCTCTATGCAATTTTACTGACAGAAGAGGAAGATTGGTTAATAAATACAGCCTTTTTGAAAAGTTCAGCTGTTCAGGTCTCTGCCACCTTGGTCTTGAGCCGCTGCAGGATATAGATCTGCGTGGAATTTGGAGGGAATATCAACCATTTGCTGTATGTCTCTCATAGCCTAAATGCCTATTTGTTCAAGTATAGAAGGACCCCCTTTTACTTCTGCTGCATATATAACTGTTTAAATGGCTGTTAACTAAATTATGGTGAGCCACCATCGTGATTTTAGCTGCACTTGTGTGCGCATGAATCTATAGCCTACAAACAACACTGTTTTATTTCGAGAAGTTGTGCATAATTATAATTGTGTGTGTTTTTGGGCAGCGTATTGTGGGCAATGAAAACAGCTTAGGGTCATATATCTGGGTAGAAAAAATCCATAAAGAAAGGCATAATGGAAAAAATGTACTCTGATATAATGTAACATTTCAATCTTAAAACACCTAGTATATGGGCTGAATTGTCTGTAGTTTTGAGCTGTTAGTATTGATGGTTATGTAGAGTAACGTGGGTGATTCAAGATACTTCATGTGCATAGGATTTTAGGAAGGGGAAGGCAAGGGTTATGACTAAAGAACATGCAAATACCATCTTGGATTAATGAACGATTAGAGATGAAAGAGGCAGACAAACTTTTATGAACTGTTAGTTTTATATATATTTAATTTCTTCAAAGGGCGGTTCTACTTAGTGTGTCTTTTCCATTAATTGTTTGCACTGTTTTTAATCAGAATTACTTAGCAGGATTATTATCTAGATGATTCACCTCAGACTGAACTTTAACCACTAATGAACCTCTAAAAGCTTATCTGCTGTTTGATTGCGACTGAGCTGGACTTTCTCTAGGGAGAAAACACGTCTAAAGCCTAGTCTCACTAAGCGCAAAACGGTGGTAGTGAGAATGTATAAAAACAAGGGCAGTCGGGAACATTTTTTCAGTGAGGAACTACCACCTGTTGTAGCGGCAGTTTAACCTCTTTCAGTGTTATTATATCGATGGAGACGGGAGAATGAGAAGCATTATTCTTTGAGGTGTAGCTTAGGTCCAACTCTTTCATATCTTTCATCATTCCCATCTGGTAGTTAACTTTTGACTCCAGTGAGTACTTCGTTCATACAGATTGGCAGGTTCCGCATGTTAGTTGACCTCTGCTCTGGAAAAGGGAAAGGATTATTGTAGCATCCATCTAGTGTATAAGCCCTTCTTTTGCTTGGAAAATACCTAAGCCTCTACTTAGGAGTCAAACCCTTTGTTGTTTAACTCTCTGTTCAAGATCAGACTCGCTCAGAGTATTACATTGCATAGTCCATACCACATCTGTAATCATTTCCATTCCCGTCATTGCCATTTTAGAAAAGATCCTACCTGCACAGCCAGGTAGTAATGCCTAGTAATAAGTATAGGCCAGATAATGCCATTTAAATGTGCCAGGAGCAGATTTGAAACTGTCAACCCTTTTGTAGAGAGACCATCAAACACCTGAAAAAGTTGCAATGAGCCTCCTGTTCTAAAGTAACTCCCTGCAATGTGCAGAGCTTGATCACCAGTTTCAGTTATCGTGCTTGCACAGCAGGCTATCTTCTGATCCAGCAGTTGTAGGCTATACATTTTGTGCATTTTAGACTCTACGTCTTAGGAATTAGCTCTGAACTGGGTTTCCTGCCTTCTTCAGATGCTAATACCACTATGTATTTCCTTTGGCAGTAGTATGTTCTTCAATGCTCCCTGCTTTTCTAGCAACAACAGCTGATGTGCAGTATATACTCATGAAAAAGGTGGGATTTTGTGAGTGAATGAAAAACAGAAAATATGGACCTTGCTGGAGTAAATTTTAAATTTTATTTTCGGGTGATAGAATAACAGAAATTGAAAGGATATGAAAGCCACTGGAGAGTTACAAACAGTTTCTTCTAGAATTCCCTACCACCCAGTCCAGAAACCATAAAAACCAGAGAGGATAACAATGTACCAGTGTCCAGCTCTAAAAGTTCTAAGCTTTAAGGTTTTTGCTCATATGTGAAGTCTCCTTTACGAAGAGTGATAGCACGTCCTTCTATAGGCTAGTGGTAACTGGCTTGGAACCTAGAGACTTTGCAATTGAACGGCTAAGAAATTATCAACTCATTACAGTAGAAATTGCAATCTAAAATGCTGAAAATAAAGCTGCATTCTGAATGTCTGTAGAAAGGCTCTTCGTCGTCCTTTTTCCTGATATTTCTAGTCAGCCAAAAGCCCAAAATGAGCCCAGGTAATAAACTACGTGGTCCTTTAAACGAAGAGACGTGCATATTTGAACATGGTGACAAAGCAGGACCACCTGTCGCTTTCTAGCTTGTTTGCTTGCTCTTGTAAGCAGATCTGTGCAACAGTTCACGTAGACAGGGAAGGAGTGCGAATTTCCTTTATTCACATAGACTGATAGACATGTCTAAGGCCAGCTGAGTCAAAGACAAGCTTATTAGGACACCTTCCTGTTACCCTGAATTGCATCACAGTCTGAGGTATCTCGTGAATTGCTGAAATTTGAGCTGGAACTGTTTTGAGGATTAATCTCAGTAATGGGAGTAGAACCAGCTCCTGGTGATATGATAGGTTTTGCCATAAAAATGGATAAAGGAAATTGGTTTGGATGAGACATTGAGAATTTGTGCTTTTGAATAATGCAAACGTTCAATGAGTGGCTTCATGTAGAAAAGGAGCATGGGCCTGTCCGCTTGTGCAATATAGAACTGGCTTCTCTTCTGGGAATTTGTAGCGGATCAAAGCACGAACTCTTGGATTATAATACATATCCTGGGATAAAATATAATCTTCCAATTTCCTAGAGAAGTGAACCAGTAAATGGGAGAGATGCTGGGTATTGTTTTCCGTAATGTTGTAGTCTATGAAACCTCAAATTGGGAGTTCGTTGGGTTGGTGTTCAAGGGATAAGTTGTCATCATTTTCCTGGTGTTTTATTTCTTGAACTTTATGTATACTTTAAACTAGTCTGGATGGTTGAAATAGCTTGTAATTACTAAGGCCATGATTGACCTACGATTTGTCGATTTATAAGGATAGATGGCTGTTATTTGAGCTTTTGGTATGCCACAGGAATATGAGCTAGTTTTCTGTTCTAGTTGTTTCTGAATTAGAAGGTCAATGACAGACATAAAACATGAAAGAGACCGAGACAATAATCAAGCACTTTTTTTTTCTAAACAAAGTTAAAAGCCTATGCTGCACAGATTATGTACTTTTGATTGAAATTGACGAAAGGACTCACTACACGGTTTTCTAAAATATCTGTGAAGTAGTAGATGTGTCAGTTGCTTTTTTAATCGTGGGGAAAATAATAGCTATTTCTTAACATTACACTCTGTATAGGCGAGTTGTTCCTTAGCAATTGAACCGTGAGATACTTGTTCATTTCTGATGGGTAACTTTTGAGGGTTTACGTTACCCCCCCCCCCTCCCCCCCTTTCTTCTCTAAAAAAAAGGGATAAATTTGTGGGTCAATTGGAAATCGCTTCTGAGCATTTTTACAGGTGTAGGAGTGACGTACACCAAAACTCCTTATCCTGCCCTAGTTGGGAGTCTCTTCAGAGGCATCAGGGTGATGGTGTAGTATGGTAAGCATTATTCAATTGACACTTGACATCTTAGTACCCAAATAGACTGCTTGGAATTTTGATGATAACGATACTAATAGAAGTTGTGACATGTGAAAGTCACTATTGTTTTCTAGCTGATTTTTTTGCTATTGAATCATACTATGTTGCATTTTCTCCAGTTTTATAAACTGCATATCATTTTTCGTTCTGCTTTTCTTACAGGGCCTTCTAGCACCTTATTGGTCACTGCGAGCTGCCCTGGGGCCTGTCCTGGAAACACTTGTACTGCTCGACAGGTTACTATTCCTGCAGGAGCAAGAATGTGCTTCGGAAGTACTTGTGTTACCTATTTTTGATCCTGTTTTGTCCCCAAGGAATATGGCAATCATTGCTCATAAGAGGTCACCCCAGCATAAATACGGCGGTCACTGCTGATGGTAAGACACTGCAAGTAATTTCTTTTAAATTGGTTCTAATACAACTTTCATTTGATCTGTAACATAGTCTCTTTATTCTCCACAATGTCATCCATTTTATCCTTTACAACATAAATTCCCTTTTCAAAAGAAAAATCCATTCCCTCCACCAATTTTTTTTTTTCCTTTTTTTGACAACAGGTTAAGCATATAGTAAATAAACTAAACTACAAACTGACTATGTCGAAGTTCCCAATTGCGCCATTTATTCTTGAGGTGCTTGCCAGATTATGCGCTTCTTTAACCATGCTTCTGTCTACCTTAGTGATCATACACACTTGCAACTGCCTACCCACCTTCCTGATGTCTGAACATACCCAGTAAGCATTTATTGGCTGTGCCAGACGGTTAGACAGAATCAAAACCAGGTTGAGTGCATCTGTGAGTATGGTCACTCTTGTGTGGCCATGTCGACATGCCCATTGAATTGCCCCAAGACACGCTTGTGCCTTTGCGGTAAAGCTGTCCTCGAATAAACCTGTCTTGATCCCTTGAGCCATTTTCCTGGTTCTTGTACCATTCCAAACTACCCATGCCGCAGTTGCGCTAAATTGCGCTGCAGTCCAAGACCCATCCACTTCTATGCATAGACCATCCTCAACACGATAGTTACTCTCCTGCAACATACCTATATTTACTCTGGTATAGCCTGGCGGCCAAGGAGAAAAGTTCTCCTTTGTCAGATCTTTGGTTTAATGTTTACAATGTACAATATCTCTATGTTTGTTTGCTAAATCAACAGCATTGGATAGGATCCAACTAGGGCAAAGATGCTTATTTGCAAACACCACTTCATTTCGGTGACACCATAAGGACCATAAAATCCCAACAAATATGTATATTTGTGAGCGTGTATCCTTATTCTCCCACATGTATCGAAAGAAGTCCATAATCCATCTTCTGAGTGGGATTATACTTCCAGCTTGAATATTGAGGCCTAGAGGAGAGGCTCGCCAAACATGTTGAGGGATTACACAGATGCGAAATAAATGGTCTAGAGTTTCTTCAGCCTGACCAAAGAATACACATGTGACATTCACATTCAAGTGGATGTCATGCAAACGCCGTTTAACTGCAAGGGCGCCATTGCACAATTTCCAAATAAAGATTTTCCATTTTGGGAGTAAATCAAAAGCCCATAACCTTCGCCAGAATTTCTGTTCTGCATTGATGTTCATGTTATTTACTTCCCGGTCTTGCAGTAGAGAATAGTACCCGGATTTAACATTAAAGATGCCCGACTTGGTATATCTCCACATAAGGAAGTCTTCTTCAGGGGTTAGCGGTAATTCAGTTTGGATGATTTTTGCAGCACAAGAAGATTCAAACAATCTGTATATTTTTGATCGATCCCAACTATGTGAGCTTGGATTAATGATATCACTAACCTTAGTAGAGCGAACCTGTTGAATTGGGATATTGTCTTGGATGACGATTTGGTTGTCCGTGCACCAGTGATGATCAAGAATACTTACTCGTATACCCGAACCAATCTTCCATTTTAATCCTGATCTCCATAAGTCTAGACCATGTTGAATACCTTTCCAGGCGCGAGAAGCAGTTCTGATACCCCTTGATTGTTGACTTTGTTTGAGAACAAAACACTTACCATACTTGGCCTTATAAATTTTAGATATGATCAATTGCGGGTTCTGGCTTGCTTCATTAGTAGCGCATCATTGAAGTTTCCGACTTCCCTAATTCCCAAACCACCACAGCTCTTAGGTAAATGAAGAGTCTCTTTCTTAACCCAATGTATGCCCTTCCCTCCTCCTTTCGCCCACCAAAAGCTGATGAGAATGGTGTTTAACTTGTGGATAGTAGCCTTTGGTAGACGGTACACCAACATGATGTGAGTAAACAAGGCAACCAACACTGAGTTTATAAGTATCAATTTCCCTGCTTGGGATATCTTTATCTTGTTCCAGTCAATAACAAAGGTGAAATCCTTCTGGCCTCTCCCTTGAATATCCAGCGGAACTCCCAAATATTTGCCCAAATTGGTAGAGGAGTCCACTATGAGAATTGCTTTAAACGAATCTTGGACTTCAATAGGGGTGTTGGGAGAGAACTTTACAAAGGATTTTTCCAAGCTTATCATCTGGCCTGAAATACTGCAAAACAGGTCCAAAATTCCAACTATTGTTCTGCATGCTTCTGGAGTAGCTTTGAGAAAAATGAGCGCATCATCAGCATAAAAAAGATGGGAAATTGAGGGAGCCGTTCTAGTAACTCTGATTTATGAGAAATTACCCTGTTCTTCATAAAACCTAAGGAGCCGTGAAAATATTTCCATACATAATACAAAGAGAAATGGAGATAGCGGATCCCCTTGTCGTAATCCGCATGTGGGTATGAATGATTCCGATGGTGCACCATTAATCAACACTTTATATGATACAGTAGATATGCTGTTTTATCAAATTTATCCAGACATATGGAAATCCAAAAGCATAGAGTACCTTGATGAGAAAATCCCAATTGATACGATCATATGCTTTGTCCATATCAATCTTAAGAGCTGCGTAGTACGTATCTCCTCATGAGCAGTTAAGTAACTATCCGAAATCAATCTCCCTGGTATGAACGTATTCTGCAATTTATCAACCAACCTTGGAAGGATTTGTCTGAGTCTAAATACTAAGCATTTGGATATGCACTTGTATAGGACATTGCATAGACTGATGGGGCGATAATTTGTAACCTTTGATGGATGTTTTGTTTTCGGAATCAATGTGATGAAACTCTGGTTCCATTCTCGCAGCATATGCCCACTAACAAAAAACTGGTTGATGGCCGTAACAATGTCCTGTCCTAGAAGGTTCCATTTGCCTTGAACTAGATCAGCTGTGATACCATCTGGTCCAGGGCTACAACTGGCTTTCATGCTAAAGAGTACTTGCTTGATCTCTGCGTCGTTAAACGAAGCAGTCAAAAAGGATACGTCTTGTGAAGTCAATCTCGTTGGAACCAAAGCTTCTATGAGCACAAAGGGGCATTCTGTATGTGGAGAGTCCAAATTTGAACGAAATATTGATTTGAAATGAGAGGTGAAGCATGCTGAGATTGCTTCCTCATCTGAATGCCACTGTCCCATATCATCTTGTATCATTCTGATCGTCGAGCTATATCTTCTGGTTCTTGCACTTGCAAAGAACAGCTTCGAATAACAATCACCATGCGCTTCCCATTTGAGTTTTGCTCTTTGTTTCCAGAATCTGAATGCAATTTCTGCTTTGGAGACATACTCTTGATTAACAGAAATGAATGCATTGGCAGTGCTTAGTGAATGAATATCTTGCTGAGCCTCATCAAGCTCTTTGATCATTTTTGTCCAGTCTATTCCCCATGATCTTCTGTGGGATAAACACTAGTCGCTTCCTCGCAACCTGAAACATTGGCGATCCCTGAATTTCCAAATTCCAACTTTGCTCTATAAGAGCCTCTATTTCTTGTGCATCCAGACACCAATTTTCAATCTTATACGGTCACAAAGGACGTTTACGAGTATCACTCATCCGTAATATAGTCGCTGCATGATCTGAACACACTATCGGCTGATTTTGGAGGTATGCTTTTGGGAACTTGTCAAGCCAACTACATTGTGCATAAAAAGCCCTGTCTAGACGCTCCATAATCACCTCCACCATTTAATATCTAGTAATATCGTCCTAAGCTTTAAATATACAGTCTTTGGTTACTATGATTTTCTGGAACTCAAGAGGGCAATTCTTACAGGAACTTAGTGCCCTAAGTGGATCAGCTATCGGATAGGAAGTAACGAATCTGCTCAACAAGCTTTATATGAATCAGCCATCACCAACACCAAGCATTCAAGAACAGAAAAATTGCCATCAACCATATTGTAGAACAATCCTGAGAGGCAAACTCATCGAATGGTTTAACTTGTCCCAATGTTCAGTAGAACTCCAGCAGTTGAATGGATTGCAAGCTAATATGTGCTTGCCACGAGAAATATATTGCTTTGATTGGATGGCATTATTGTTTCTTATAGGTCGGCTCCTAATTTGTGATAGCCAATTTAGATACAGAAGTATTATTGGCCTTTTTTTTTTTAATGATGCTTTTTTTTAAGACTCAAAAATGTCACTTTTGCTCATTTAGTATGATTCCGGTGGTTTTTCACATTTCATAATACAGTAGAACCTCTTATAAATTCAGAAAACATGTACATAATGGTCACACTGTTCGGAGTTTATGAATACCATTGTGATTGAGAAGAATATTATGTTAGAGAAGTGATTAATTTATCACAATTTAGATCAACAACATTCGTTACAACCCTTGGCACAATCTGCATACAATGCTCTTAAAATTATTGTTTTCTCATAGTACAAATTTGGATCCCCAACTCTATAACTTGCCAATGGTTTAGGCATTACATAAAGCCATCTTAGTTTATGCAAAATGTGTAAACCACTAAACGCATCCACATAAGAAGAAACGACATTGAAGTAGATTGTGACTCCTCCTCTGTGGAAAAGAACACAATAAAAAAGTTGTCCTTCAAATTTTTTTTCCTTGGTAAAATAGAATCTTATATATATAATACCAACTGCCCTAAACCTTTACTGCAATACAGAAAGATAAACAAGGTATACTACGTGCCACAAATTCAACACTAAGACATAGCTCAGAGGTGAGTTTGTTAGATTTGCTACATGTAACAAACAAACTCCTTACAATTGCATTAACAACCTGATTAGCTGTTCTAGTCACATTTTTAAATGTTCGAGCATTCCTCTCCATCCATAGGAAATATATTGCAGTAGCTAGCATACATCTATAGATGGCAGGGCCTGCCCCAAATTTCTCGCAAACAGAGATAACTAGCTGAATCTCACCATCCCAATTACTATAGGCTTTGTTCACACCCTACCAGAGCCTTTGCCAAATCTCTAAATTAAATGAACACCTGAAGAAGAGATGTGTAGCAGACTCCTTATCACTCTTTCCTAACACATAAATATCATCAATATTAGGATTCCACTTCTAAATCCTGTCCTTTATTGCAACCCTCTTCCAAAGAAAAAGCCAGAGTATAAAAAGCATTATAGATTCTGCACAATTGCTAGCCAGGACACTCTTCCATCTGACATGAGACGTAACCCCAACAATCAGCTTATAGCAAGTCTGAATAGAGAACTGGCCATGCTTGATCACATCATTCCAATTGTACAGCAGGGACTGAAGTTTATCCCTAATAGAGATCAGTTTCCTAATCATCCATGAGACATTGTTAGGGATATTAACACTCCAGATATTGATACTATGCCTTCATTAACAAGACATTCTTCTTGTTCGCTACTGTCAGAGAAGCTTACTAGTAGCAGCAGTGTTCCAAGCAAACATATTAATTAAGTTTAGACCACCTGCTGATCTAGGCTTGCAACATGAATCCCACTTGATCAGAGACTTCCTAGTAATGGTATTTTCACCACTTTACAAGAAAGATTTCAGCATAGATTCAATCTCAGATAGAACTTTCTTAGGAATAACAATGACCTAGGACCAGTAAGATTGAATACCAACAAGCACTGACTTAATGAGTTGTTTCCTACCAGCATATGACAAAAACTTTGCAGTCCAACTCTTCACTCTGGCCGTACCAATGGCTTACAATGAATAATACTCAGCCTTTTGGAAGACAAAGGTACTCCTAAATATTTAAAAGGAACATTACCCTCCTTCATACCAAGTTTAGTCAAAAGCTGGTTCTTGATCCCCTCAGGCACCCTTGCACATTACAAGGAACTCTTATCCATATTAGCAATCAGATTAAAAGCTTGAGAGAATGCAGCAATCACTTCACACATAACCTCAACTAATTAAACACTCCCCTTATAAAAGAAGAGCAAGTCATCTGCAAAACTAAGATGAGTAATTCCCAACTTCTTACACTTAGGATGGAATTCGAACCTATCAGTGGTTGATAATTGCTCCATCAATCTATTCAAATATTCCATCACTAATACAAACAAAATAGGATACATAGGGTCCCCTTGTCTCAACCTTTTATTTGCCTTAAAAGAAGGAGTAAGGCATCCATTAATCAATACACAATAAGAGACAGTTGAAACACACCCCATTATCAAAGCAACAAACCTAGCTGAAAAACCTAATCCAGACAAAATATGCTCAAGGAAACACCACTCTACTGAATCATATGCCTTCTGCAAATCAATATTCACCATACATCTAGGAGAGATATTTTCATATTATAGCCTTTCACTAACTCATGGCTCATAATAATATTATCAATGATAGACCTGTCTTGTATGAAAACTGACTGAGTAGAATCCACAACCAAATTAACTACTTTACTTTAGCTGATCTGTTGGCCAAAATTTTGCCAATCAGTTTGTATATCACAATGCAACATGAGATAGATATGTATTGCCTAATTGAAGAAGGATGATCAACTTTAGGTATCAATGTAACATAAGTCATATTAACCTCCTTTGGCATAATAGTTGTAGAGAAGAAACTCACAACAACAACAGAGATATCATTTCCAACCACCTGCCAAGTCTTCTTGAAGAATACAGAATTAAACCCATCAATCCCTGCTGCTTTATCACTACCAATACTCAGAAGAGCAGCATACACATCACATCAGCCTTAGTAATATCAGAAATAAGCTCCAGTTGTTGTTCCTTGCCTAGCTTATAACCAAACTTTAGAGCCTCTGTTAAATCATCAGCAAACTACTCTAAGAAGAACCCAACAGACCATTATAAAACTTGAGAATTTCACTCTGAATGTGTTTCTCATTTGTGAGCTTTTTCCCCTCAATGGAGTACAAGTGGTGAATAGCCTTGAAACTACTATCTTTCATAATATGAAAGTATTTAGTATTATCATCACCCTGCTTAATCCACTGCATTCTGGAATTCTGTCCAGCCAAACTCTCCTCTATCTCAGCCCACTTATGCACATCCTTAACATCTTGCTTTTCCTGATCATTGATTTTATGATTAAATCTATCAACATCAAGCAATATTTGAGTATGCTAAAGTTGTTGTCTAGCTTGATTCACTCGGACAGAGATACTGCCAAATTCATTAACATTCAAGATCTTCATACTCTATTTAACCCCTAGCAACTTTTTCATAACAATACTCAACTCATCCCCTAGGTATTGCTTAATCCAAGCCTCCTCAACAACTTTTATGAAAGTAGGGTGATTGCATAAAAAGTTAAAGAATCGAAATGGCTGAACATCAACTAGAGAAGCAGGATAAGCATTGAACTAATCTGCATTTGCAAAAGCCCAATCAATCTTTGAATACTTCTAGTGCACATCATCTTGCTTATTACGCCAAGTGAAGTGACTACCGATTCTTTTGACATCCATCCATTCAAGATCATCTAGACACTTCTGGAAATCAATTGTCTCCTGAATAGTAACAGCACTGCCATTCAATCTATCATCTCCTGACAAAACATTGGTGAAATCACCACACAACAACCAAGGATCATTCATAACAGAGCCAATTTTTCTTAACTCCTCCCATAAGCTAGTTCTTTGAGCCAATTTATTCAAGCTATACACAAAATAAACCTAACCAGGAAAACCATTTGGTCTAGAAACAGAGCAATAAATCAATTGAGTAGTTTTATGCACTATTCTAACTTGACACTTTCTTGGATTCCATAAGACCCAAATTCAACCCCTTTCGACCAGACTACAATTATTAGCAAACTCCCAGCCTGCTGGAATCATATATTTAGGAGGTATACTAGTAGGTAAATTAACTTTAGTTTCAACCAAAGTTGCCACATTGCTTTTATTCAAAAGGAACCTATTTTTTTTTATTTCTTGTTTATGAGGCTTACACATGCCTCTAACGTTCCACTTGTATATCATTATCACCGGGTGGATCAGTAGCAGGACCAGAGGGGCTAACACCACCCACAAAAGATTCAAATTCAAAGGTATAACTCCCCTCATAATCAGCAATAGGTTGACTATTAAGCCCATCATCAATAGTCCCTTTGCTTTTAGGCTTATCTTTCCTAGGAGGCTGAACAGGGGGCAATTCTATTGTTGCCTCTTTAGGAGTCTCTATAGTTACATGGACCTTGGCCATCTAGACTTTTCCAAGTTGAATTACCCTCTTCTTCACCTAGGCATTATCCTGTCCTGGTTACGTTGAATATTCTTATAACCAACCTTGTTAGCAACATGTCTTGGTTTTCTAGCTGGTTGCCATTCCTCCACCATGCTTCAGACACTTGTTACTGAACAGAGGTCTCCACTCATATACTACCTCTTGCACATGAACATTACCATCAGGGTCTTCTATATCCACAAAGTCAGGCAACTCCTTAGTAACATTCATGTCTACCAGGATCCTAGCAAAATGAATCCTGGATTGCTCTTCTGTTCTCTTATCAGCATAGAGAGAAGTACCTAAAGCACTTGTAATTCTACTCAAAGCATACATAGACCAACAAGTTACTGGTAAATTTGGTAGTCTTACCCTCACAGGTATAACCGACAAGTCTTTAACTGAAGATCAAAGCTTTCAGTCCATTTTCTCACAATAACAGGTTTATTATTGTAAAAATATGGAATTTCATCCTTTTCTTGAATGTTATTATACTTCACCACAAAGTAACAAGATTCATATGCAAAGATCTCAGGATTTAAACAGTTCCCCTGATAAACAAATTTCTTGAACTGAGAAAAGAAAAGGGTTTCACCTACTACGTAGACAACAAGAGCATTTTGCCACTTCTCCTTTTCTCGTTCAAAATCCACCTTGTCCAGCTTAGCCCTCGGACGTCCCTCTACAAGAGTAGGAGGAATGTACTTCAAGCTGAGTCCATTTTGAAGAATCATGTTGCCCTGGTATTCTGACACAGGTTGCATCTGAGATTCAGTTGGTGACACCACCTTTGTTCCCTTAGGAGCCCCATGCTTCTTTGCAATGAAGATACGAACACTGAAAACCAAGTGTTCTTTCCTTTTTTGGAAAGAAAAAAGTAGAGAGAAAGGAGAGGTTATCTCTCTAGGGTTTTTCTTCACCACAACAACTTCATTATGCAAAATAGTTGTCCTTTAGATTGTTATAATTTCCTAATATGGACAATTTCCGTTTTGGGTACCGGTCATATAGCTAAATTCCACTTTGGGTACCCGTCTTTTGAGTATTTCCATCTAGGATACCCAACAATAATAGATAATTCCACTTAGAATACCTATATCATAACATCGTTAAACGTCCTTTAAAAATAGTGACCGGTCATATATCTTCTCTTTCTCCATTGCCTCTCCTTCAAAGCTCACCAGTCACCACTCATGCCAATGCCTAGCCTCATCCCCTCCCATAAGGCAGTGCCATCTCCCCCCGTCACTGCCCTTGCCCCACCCCTCAACCTCCTCACGCCCGCCCAGCTCCACCGCTCATGCGACTCATATCCCATTTTCTCTCTCTCGTTCAATTTTCCTCCCACACTCCCATCCCTTCCCCATCTCTTTCCACTAGCCCACCCACTACACACTCCTCTTTTGCGTGGGTGTTTGCAACAAAAAAATATCAGAGTTACCAGTATAATGCTTATAACATCCTTTATTTCCTCTTACTATTCCTCCAAACCTGCTTCATTCTTCCTCCTAAAAACCTTTTTCTTCTTTGAAACCAACTCAACCTAACAAAAACTCACATATAATCTCTTCCTCTGCCTTTTGACTCAAGACATGGCCTCCGATTATACTGACCCTTCTCCCATTCCCGCTAGTTCTGATGCATGTACCGCTCAATCGAGGTAAAAAGGCGTGGAGTGTAAAGGGAAACATATTGTAATTGATATGATTATTAGGAGGTTGAGAAGCTTTGGTTTGGACTTGGTTAATGAGGATGAGGGTGAGGTGGAGGGGAATGAGGAAACGTAGAGGGAAACATTGAAAATGGATTATATTAGGATGTAATGCTCGTGGTTGAAGCAAAAGAAGAGTGAAGTCGACATGGGTTGGGTGGTTTAATTTTTGTTTTTTCCTTGCTCTGTATTAGGTGGTGGCGGGTTTAGAGGTGCATGTAGTGGGATCATGGTGGGTTGTGGGGGAAAACGGTGGTAAGTTAAACAATGGTTTGCGCTGACTTGGGTTGTAGGTTTTAGGGGTGTGTGACTGGTATAAGGAGGGAAAAACAAAAAAGAGGAGACCGTCCATTGCACGGGGTACACACATCGTTATATTTTAATGGACTTTTAACGGTCAGGTACCCTAATTGGACTTATTTATCATTGTCCAGTATCCTAAATGAAGATACCCAAAAGACGAGTACCAAAAGTAGAATTTTGTTATATGTCGGATACCCAAAACAGATATTTTCCTAATAGTAAGGTTCATCAGGAAGGCCATTAAGGCTACGTTTGGTAGAGATGGTAAACTGTAATAACCACTAAATCTCGTTTTTTACAAATATAGAGGAGAATTAGGTAAAAAAGAAGGGAAATTCTCTAGAAAACCCCTGTGGTTTGGCCAAAAAGTCAGAATGCCCCTCTATTATTTCGGAAAAGCCAGAATGCTCCTGAGGTGGTTTTTTCGATCTAAAATGCCCTTAATGAGGATGTCCGTTAGATATTCTGTTAGATTAGTGGTTTCTTATGCTAATGATCAAATAATTCAATAATTTATGTTAAGAATTCCTTTTTCCTTTTGTTTTCTTTAATTCCCTCCCATTTCCTCCTCCCC